>PVJX010001919.1:87419-144601 GCA_004027295.1 Dolichotis patagonum | reverse complement strand
AAAAATGCCAAAAAAAAAAAAAAAGAAAACATCTTTCAACCCAGACTGACATAACCAGCAAAACTGTCTTTCAAATGTAATGGAGAAACAAGATACTTCCATGACAAAGAACAACTAAAGAAAATCATATTCACCAAACCAACCTTAGAAAGAGTGCTGAAGGACATCCTAGGTAGAGATAAAAATGACCACAATCTCCAGAACAACAGCAGATAGAAATCACCTGGCTGGACAAGAAAGTAAACAAGGGAGAAAGGGAGGAAACTAATAAAAGTAACACAGCATGATAAAGTCAAGCCAATGCATATCAGGGATATCTATAAATTTAAATGGGCTCAATTCACATATCAAAAGAAACAGGTAGACAGAATGGATCAAGAAACAGGATCCCACAATATGCTGTATACAAGAAGTGCATCTGACTCAAAAAGAAACTCATAGATTAAAAGTCAAAGGATGGAAAACAGTATTCCATGCAACAGGAACCCAGAAAAAAGCAGGAATAAATATTCTATTTGCAGACAATGTGAACTTCAAACCTAAAATGACTAAAAGAGACAAAGAAGGTTACTACATACTTGTAAGTGGAAAAATTAAAGAGGAAGAACTAACAATTATAAATACATATGCACCAAACACATGAGCACCCAACTATATAAGACAGATACTAAAGGACATGAAAAACCAAATACACAAGAACACAATTATTACAGGTGACCTTAACATCCCATTGTCACAAAGAGATAGATCAACTAGGCAAAAAAAATTAGCAAAGAAATAATAGAACTGAATCATACCTGTGAGCAATTGGAGTTAGTTGATGTTTACAGAATGTTCCACCCAACCACATCATAATACACCTTCTTCTCAGCTGCCCAGGGGACATTCTCCAAAATAGACCATACATTATCCCATAAAGCATTTTTAAGTAAATGCAAAGGTATTGAGATTGTCCGATGCATACTATCTGACCATAGTGCACAGAAATTGGAAATTAATGGCAAAAGAAACTGCAAAACTGGCATAAATACATGGAAATTAAATAACAACCTTTTGAACAACCAGTGGGCTACAGATGAAATTAAAGAAGAAATAAAGCAATACCTACAATTCAATGAAAATGTGGAAACAACCTATTGTAATCTGTGGGATGCAATGAAAGCAATCTTAAGAGGGAAATATATAGCAATAAACTGTCATATCAAGAAAACAGAATGAGCACAAATAAACAATCTAATGCTGCATCTCAAGCTACTAGAAAAAGAAGAGTAAGTTAAATCTAAAGCTCATAGAAGAGAGGAAATTGTAAAGATTAGAGCAGAAATAAACACAATTGAAACTAAAAAAACAATACAAAGAATTAATGAATCAAAAAGCTGGGTTTTTTTAGAGAATAAGCAAAATTGACAAACCTCTAGCTAACCTTATAAAGAAAAAGAAAGAAAAAACCCAAATTCACGTAATAAAGACCAAAAAGGGAGAAATTACTACAGATCCCATGGAAATTCAAAAGATCATAAACACCTACTTTGAAAATCTCTGCTCACATAGAGAAGAAAACACACAGGAAATGGACAGATTTCTAGAAACATATGAACTACCAAAGCTCAACCAAGAAGATATAACAATTTTGAATAACCCAATATCAGCTATTGAAATTGAAAATGTAATAAAAAATACTTACCAACAAAGAAAAGCCCAGGTCCTGATGGATTCAAAGCTGAATTCTATAAGAAATTTAGAGAAGACTTGATGCCAATACTCCTTAAACTCTTCAATGAAATTGAAAAGAAAGCAATCCTCCCTAAATCATTCCTGGAGGCAAGTATTACTCTGATACCAAAACCAGACAAAGACACAACCAAAAAGGAGAACTATAGGCCAATCTCACTAATGAACAATGATGCAAAGATTCTCAATAAAATACTAGCAAATCATCAAGAAGATTATACATCATGACCAAGTGGGGTTCATTCCAGGAATGCAGGGATGGTTTAACATATGCAAATCAATAAATGTAATACACCACATCAACAGAGCCAAAAAAAATACCACATGGTCATCTCAATAGATACAGAAAAAGCTTTTGATAAGGTCCAACACTTGTAAATGATAAAAACCCTTCAGAAACTCGGAATACACGATGTCTACCTCAACCTTATAAAGGCCATCTATGACAAACCAACAGCAAGTATTATACTAAATGGACAAAAACTGAAAGCTTTCAATTTAAAATTAGCAAAAAGACAAGGATATCCACTATCACCTCTCCTATTCAATATAGTTCTGGAAACACTAGCCAGGGCAATCAGACAAGAGAAGTAAAGGAAGAAATTAAATTATCACTATTTGCAGATGACATGATACTCTATATAGAAAACCCAAAAAATTCCATTAAAAGACTACTAGAGGTAATAAACAAATTCAGCAGTGCAGCTGGATACAAAGTCAATGCTCAAAAATCAGTAGCATTCCTGTACAAAAAAAAGAACCTCATTGAGAGAGAAATTATGGGAATATCGCACTTCACAATAACATCTAAAAAAATGAAGTACTTAAGAATCAACCTAACTAAAAATGTAAAAGACCTATATACTGAAAATTATACTACCCTAAAAAAGGAGATTGAAGAGGATATTAGTAAATGGAAAGATGTTCCATGCTCTTGGCTAGGAAGAACCAACATTGTGAAAATGGCCATACTCCCAAAGCTGTTATACAGATTTAATTCAATCCCAATCAAAATACCATTGACATACCTCACAGATCTAGAGAAAACACTCCTAAAATTCATTTGGAACCAGAAGAAACCTAGAATAGCAAAGGCAATTGTAGGCAATAAAGCAAGGCAGGAGGCATCTCAATTCCTGACTTGAAACTGTACTACAAAGCCACTGTGATAAAATCAACATGGTACTGGCAAAGAAAGAGACCTGAGGATCAATGAAACAGTTTAGAAGATACAAATGTAGGTACAAAGACACTCAGCCACCTGATATTTGACAAAGGGGCTAAACATGTTCACTGGTGGAAGGATAGCCTCTTTATTAAATGGTGTTGGAAAAATTGGCTCTCTACATGCAGAGGACTGAAACTAGATCCATGCCTATCACCATGCACAAAACTAAAGTTTAAATGGATCAAAGACCTAAACATTAAAACAGAAACACTAAATCTACTAGAAGATAAAGTAGGTAGAAATCTTGGAGACAGGTGTAGGCAGAAAATTTATTAACAAAACACAAACCGCATGGGAAACACTTCAGAGAATCAACAACTGGGATCTCATATTATTGAAAACTTTCTGCACTTCAAAAGATATCACCATCAGAGTAAAAACAACCCCACAGAATGGGAAAGAATTTTAACCAGCAACCCCTCAGACAAAGGACTTATATCAAGAACATATAAAGAACTGAAAAACATTAAGCACCCCAAATTCAAAGACCCTCTCCTAAAATGGGCAGCTGAGATGAACACACAGTTCTCAGATAAAGATATACAAATGGCAAACAAATACATGAAGAAATGTTCACCATCACTGACCATTCAAGAAATGCAAATTAAAACGACATTGAGATATAATCTCACACTGGAAAGAATAGCTGCCATTAAGAAATCAACTGATAACAAATGTTGGTGAGGCTGTGGGGAAAAAGGAACACTGCTACACTGCTGGTGGGAGTGTAGACTGGTGCAACCACTATGGAAATCAGTATGGAGAATTCTCAGAAGACTAGGAGTGGAAGCTCTATTCAATCCAGCTATTTCCCTCCTGGGTATTTTCCCAGAGAAACTGAAAAGTTCTTATCACAGTGATATATGTGCACCCATGTTCATAGCAGCACAATTTGTAATAGCTAAATCTTGGAAATAACCAAGATGCCCATCAAATGCAGAGTGTATGAAAAAGATGTGGTATTTTTATACAATGGAATATTACTCAGCTATAAAAAAGGATGATCTTGAGGCCTTCATAGGGAAATGGGGACAACTTGAGACTATCCTCATTAGTGAAATAAATAAGAATCATATTTGTAAATATCACATTGTTTCTCTAGTGTAAAAAGTAATAAGAACTGTAGGAGTAATAAAACCCAAAATGTGTAATTGCTACTGTAAAAAATAGAGGGAAAGAAAGTGCTCTAAAGGATATAACTGCATGTGTGTTTAAGTGTGTAAGATAGATGTCCATATTACTGTTTTTGTTAGAATATCGAGTAGAACCATTAACAGGCTCATTGTTTGAATGTGTACTTTGTATGTTTTAACTTTGTAACTTGAACAACTATTTCCAGTGGTGACAGTATGTAAATTATCAAGTGGCAATTTCTTAGTATTTTTTGTTTTTGGGCTTTTTGTTTGGTTGTGGTTGTTGTTCTTTCTCTTATTCTTTTTTTTCTCTCCCTTTCAGAATTCTGTATTGTTGCTACCCACTTTCTGTTTTGTTTGTTTTTTTTTCTTTCTTCTGCTCTTTAAATAAAAAATTAAATAAATGTATGCACCAAATACAGGAGCACCCAACTATATAAGACAGCTACTAATGGACATGAAAAACCAAATACACAAAACACAATTGTTATAGGAGACCTTAATATCCCACTGGCACAAAGAGATAGATCAACTAGACAAAAAATCAGCAAAGAAATAGTAGAACTGAATCATATCTCCAGGTGAGTGGACTTAGTGTGTGTTTACAGAGAGTTCCACCCAACTACATCAAATATACATTCTTCTCAGCTGCACATTGGACATTCTTCAAGATAGACCCATAAAACATTCTTAAGTAAATGCACAGGGAGCAAAATTATCCCATGCATAATATCTAACCATAGCACACTAAAATTGGAAATCAATGGCAAAAGAAACTGCAAAATCTGTGTAAATACATTGAAAATAAATAGCAAGCTCCTGAGCAACCAGTGGGTTACAGATGTAATTAAAGAAGAAATAATACAATACCTACAACACAATGAAAATGCAGATACAACATACTACAATCTATGGGACACAATAAAACAGTCCTAAGAGGGAAACATATAGCAATAAATAGTCTCATCAAGAAAATGGAATGATCACAAATAAATAACTTAATGCTACATGTCACACTTCTAGAAAAGGAAGAGCAAGTCAAACACAAAGCTCATAGAAGAGAGGAAATTTTAAAAATTAGAGCAGAAATCAAAGCAATTGAAATTAAAAGACAACATAAAGAATTAGTGAATCAAAGAACTGATTTTTTTAAAAAATAAAAAAATTGATAAACCTCTATCCAATATTATTAAGGAAAAGAAAGAAAAAACTCAAATTCATGCCATAAGGACTGAAAATAAGGAAATTACTATATACCCTTGGAAATTCAAAAAATGATGAACACCTACTTTGAAAACCTCTACTCACATAGGGTGGAAATCAGAGGAAGTGGACAGATTTTTAGAAACATGTGAACAACCAAAGCTCAATCAAAAAGATGCAACAATTTTGAATAACCCAATATCAGTTACTGGAATAAAAAACATGATTAAAAAGTTACCAACGAAGAAAAGCCCAGGTCATGATGGATTCATGGCTGAATTTTACAAGAAATTTAGAGAAAATTTAGTGCCAATACACCTTAAACTCTTCAATGAAATTGAAAGAAAAGCATCCTCCCTGACTCATTCTTGGAGGCAAGTATCACTCTGATACCAACCAGAGAAAGACCCAACCAAAAAGGAGAACTATAGGCCAATCTCACTAATGAACAATGATGCAAAGATTTCAATAAAATTGGCAAATACAATGCAGCAAATCATAAAGAAGATTATACACCAGGACCAAATGGGATTTATTCCAAGAGTGCAGGGATGTCTCAACATACGCAAATCAATAAATGTAATACATTATATCAACAGAGCTAAAAATAAAAATCACATGATCATCTCAGTGGACACAGAAAAAGCCTGTTCATGATTTAAAAACTCTACAGAAACTTGGAACAGATGGTATGTACCTCAATTTCATGAAGGCTATTTGTGACAAACCAACAGCCAATATTATACTAAAATAGACAAAAACTAAAAGCCTTCACTCTAAAATCAGGAACAAGACAAGGATGTCCACTGTCACCACTTCTATTCAATATAGTTCTAGAAATATTAGAAAGAGCAATCAGACCAGCAGAAGAAATAAAAGGAATAAAGTTAGGAAAAAAAGAAATTAAATTAACATTATTTGAGATGACATGATACTTTACATAGAAGACCCCAAAAATCCATTAAAAGACTACTAGACATAATAAATTCAGCAGTGTAGCTAAATAAAATGTCAATACTCAAAAAACAATACCATTCTTTTACATAAACAAAAACTCCCTGAGAGAGAAATTATGGAAATATCACCTTTCACAATAGTATCTAAAATAGTGAAATACTTAAGAATCAACCTGTCCAAGAATGTAAAAGACATACATGCTGAAAATTATACTACTTTAAAAAAGCAGATTGAGGAGGATATGAGAAAATGGAAGGATATTCTTTTCTCTTGGTTAGGAAGAGCCAACATTGTGAAAACAGCCATACTCCCAAAACTGTTACCCAAATTCAATGCAATCACAATCAAATTACCATTAACATACCTTATAGATCTAGAGAATATATTCCTAAAATTCATTTGGAAATGGAAGAAATCTAGAATAGAAAAGGTGATTCTAAGCAACAAAGGCAAGACAGGAGACATCTCAATTCCTGACTTGAAACTATTCTACAAAGCCACAGTAATAAAATCAGCATGGTACTGGCAAAGAAATAGACCCAGGATCAGTGGAACAGATTAGAAGATAAAAATGCTAATACAAAGACACTCAGCCACCTTATATTTGACAAAGGGGCTAAATATGTTCATTGGAAAAAAGATAGCCTCTTTAAAAAATGGTGTTGGAAAAACTGACTCTCCACATGTTGAAGACTGAAAGTTGACCCATGTCTATCACCATACACTAAACAAAAGTCAAAATGGGTCAAGGATCTAAATATTATAACAGAAACACTAAATCTGCTGGAGGACAAGGTAGGTGGAAGTCTTGGAGACATAGGGGTAGGCAGAGAATTTATGAATAAAGTGAAAACTACACAGGAAATACTTCAAGGAATCAACAACTGGGATCTCATATTACTAAAAAGTTTTTGCACTTCAAAAGAAGTCACCAACAATGTGAAAGAAAACCACAGAATGGGAAAGAATTTTAGCCAACAATCACTCAGACAAAGAACTGATATGTGGAACATATAAAGAATTGAAAAACATCAAGCCAGTCATGAGTTCAATCCCCAGTACCAAAAAAAAAATAGTAAAAAAAAGGGGGGGGGCTGGAGATTTAGCTCAGCAGCATAAGTGCCTGCCTTGCAAGTGCACAGTCATGAATTCAATCCCCAGTACCAAAAAAAAAGTAAAAAAAAAGAAAGAAAACCATCAAGCCCCCCAAATTCAAAGACCCTCTACAAAAATTGGAATCTGAGATGAACACACAGTTCTCAGATGAAGATATACAAATGGAAAATAAATATATGAAGAAATGTTCACCATCACTGGTTATTTGAGAAATGAAAATTAAAACAGGTTTGAGATTTCATCTCACTATGGAAAGAATGGCCACCACCAAGAAATCAACTGATAACAAATTTTGACAAGGATACAGGGAAAAAGAAACACTTCTCCACAGTTGGTGGGAGTGCTCACTGGTACAACCACTGTGGAAATCAGTATGGAGATTCCTCAGAATCTAGGATTGGAAGTTCCATTCAATGCAGCTATTCCCCTCCTGGGTATTTTCCCAGAAAAATTGAAAAGGTCATGTCACAGTGATATATGTGCACCCATATTTATAGCAGCACTATTTGTGATAGCTAAATCTTGTAAACAACAAAAATGCCCATCAACCACAGAGTGGATGACAAAGATGTGGTATTTTTATACAATGGAATACTACTCAGTTATAAAAAGGATGATATTGAGGCCTTCATAGGTAATTGGAGGTGCCTTGAGAATATCCTCATTAGTGAAATAAACAAAACTCACATTAGTAAATACCACATTGTCTCTCTAGTGTAAAAAATAATAAAAACAGACAGAGTAATAAGATCCATAAAGTATAATAGATATTGTAAAAGTGAAAGGGAAGGAAAGTGCTCTACAGGGTATAACGGTATGTATAAGTGTGTAAGATAGATGATCATATTACTAAATTTCTGTTGGCTCATTGAACAGAATGGGCTACACTGTCAATGTTACAGTCACTTTTTATGCTTTGATTTTGCAACTTTAATAACTATTTTTAAGAAGACAATATGTATTGTGTCAACTAGTGATTTTATGATGTTAATTTTTTTAATTATATATTATTCTATCTTTTTTCTATTCTGCTTTTTTGCTTTTCTTTCCTTCTTAAATAAAAAAAGAAAGTAAATGAAGCAGAATGAAAAAATATGAGGGCAGAATACCAAATCCAGAAAGCAGCATTATGACTAGCAATAATGAAAAGAAATATTTCTTAAAATAGCAAGGTAACAGGAAAATTCAACAGCTGTAAGATAATGTAAAAAAGAACAATATAAGATTCATCGGAGCCAGTGAGAAAAGCAGGCGAATGCACAAACAGCATTAATAACTTGTTCACAGCAGTAATGGCAGAAAACTTCCTAAACATGGGAAAAGAGTTTAATATACAGATAAGTGAGACATTTAGAACTCTAATTAACCAAAATTAAACTGCACCATGGCATATAATAAGTAAGATTCCAGAAATTTGGCACAAAAAAAGAGAATATTAAAAAAAACTTAGAGAAAAAATAAAAGGCAAGTCACACATATAAGAAAACCCCTAAGAATCACAGCATACTTTTCAACACAAATCTTGATAGGATAAAGGAGAGTTTGGAGTGAAGTATCTCAAGTCCTGAAGGAAAGCAAGCTCCAGCCCACACTGATACATACCACTAAATTATCTTTCAAAATTTATGGAGAAATAAGTTACTTATATAACTAAGAAACATGAGAAAATTTATGATCACCAAACCAGCAGCTCAAAGTGTTCTGAAGGATATTCCAGATTGAGATAAGGATGACTGCATTTCTGTGAACAATAGAAAGTATCCAACAGGTAAGGCAATGAATTAAACATGGTGGAAAGAAAGGGAACTAACAACAAAAAAATAATATGACAAGGATAAATCAAGATATATCAGTTACAGTCATCACCACCAAAAGAAAATGACTGGCAGAATAAGTTAAGAAACAAGATTGAACAATATGGTATATACAAGAAACACATTTAACTCAAAAAGAAATTTATAAACTGAAAGCCCATGGATGGAAAACAATATTTCATGTGACAGGAACTTGGAGAAAAGCTGAGGTGGTAATTCTATTTCCAGACAAAGTGTATTTCAAACCAAGACTGATCAAGAAGCACAAAGAAATTCATTGCATACTTGTTAAGGGAACACTGTAAGGTGAAATTAAAATAATCATAAATATATATGCACAAAATACCAATGTACCCAATTATATAAGACCAATATTAAATGACATAGAAAAATCAAATAAGAATTAACACATTTATAATAAGGATCTCAGTACTACATTGTAACAAATCGACAGATCAACTAGATGAAAAATCACAATTGAACAAAACCTGTGAACAAATGGACTTAGTAGATGTCTACAGAATGTCCCACCACAAAACATCAGAATATATTCTTTCCAACTGTTAATGGAACAATCTGCAAAATAAACCACATACTAGCTGATAGAACATGCTTAAGTAAATGCAAAGAAATTGAAATTATTCCATGTGAGTTATCATACCATAGTGTAGTGAAATTTGAAATCAATAGCAATAGAAACAATGAGAACTTCAAAAACCATATGGAAAGTAAACAACATCCCCCTGAACAACCAATATGTCCCAGATGAAATTAAATGAGAAATTAAACATTTGCTACAATTAAATGATAATAACAATCCAACACACCAGAATCTAAGGGAGACAATGAAAGCAGTCCTATGTGGAAAATTTATAACAGTCAATACCCATATCGAGAAAAAAGTACAAGCTAAAAGAAATAACTTAATGTTGAACCTCACATGTCTAGAAAAAGAAGAGCCTACTGAGCCCAAAGCTCATATAAGGAGGAAATGATAAAGATCAAAGCGGAAATTAATGCAATGGAGACTAAGAAAACAATGCAAATAATCAATGAATCAAAGAGTTGGTTCTTTAAAGATTAATAAAATTAACAAATCATTTGCTAACCTTATCAAGTGAACAAACAAAAATGAAGAAAAGACTCCAATCCAGGCAATTAGGAATTGAAAGGATGAAATCACAACACATCCTGCAGAAATCCAGAAGATCATCAGCACCTTCTTTGAGAACCTGTACTCTAGTAAGTTGGAAAACACAGAAGAAATAGACAAGTTTTCATACATATGAATTTCCAAAACTGAATGAAGAAGGTATAAAAATTCTAAATAAGCCAGTAAAGTCAACAAAAATGAAGATTATTTTGAAAAACTACCAATAAAGAAAAACCCATGTCCTGATGTATTCACTGCTAAATTCTACAAGAAATTTGGAGACATGATGCATCTACTCCTCAAACTCTTCAAAGAAATTGAAAAAGCAGCAATATTCCCAAACTCATTTCTGTAAGCAATCATTACCCTGATGCTAAAATCACTGAAGGATCCAACTAAAAAAGAGTTCTACAGGCCAATCTCTCTAATGAACAGAGATGCAAAAATCCTCAGTAAGATACTGGCAAACAGAATGCAGCAAACCTTCAAGGAGATCATACTCCAGGATCCAATAGGATTCATTCTAGGGATACAGGGTCATTCAACATATGCAAAACAATAAATGCAGTCAATCATTTCAACAGAACCAAGCACAAAAAAGTCATCTGATCACCTCAATAGGCTCAGAAAACATATTTGACAAAGTCCAGCATTCATTCATGATAAAAAAAAACCTACAGAAAATTGGAATGGATGGTTTTTATCACAATCTGAAAAAGATTGTCTCTGACAAACCAACAGACACGTTGTACTACATATTAAAAGCTGAAAACTTCTACTCTAACATCATGAATGAGACAAGGATTCCACTATTACGTCTTCTATTAAATATAATTCTAGAAATATTGATCATACTAATTAGTTAAGAGAAAGAAATTTTTGAAACCTAAGGATAGAAAAAGAAAATTAAAAATATAATTATTTGCAGATACTCTAGAGGGGAATCCTAAAACCACCAAAAGACTTCTAGATTTAATAACTAAATTCAGCAGTGTAGATGGAGAAAAAAATCAATAATCAAAAATCAGCATCATTCCTGTACACAAATGACACACTCACTGAGAAAAAATTAAGGAAACCACATCCTTTATAATAGCACTTTAAAAAAAATGAAATACTTCAAAATCAACCTAATAAAGGATGTAAAACTCACTCATATCGAAAGTTACAGTACACAAAGAACATATCAGAAAATGAAAACATAACTTTTCTTCTTGGATAGGCAGAACCAATATAGTGAAAATGACCATACATCCAAAATTACTATACAGATTTCCTACAATCTCAATCAGCATACCAAGAGCATACTTCATAGAATTAAAGAAAATACCCCTAAAATTCATTTTGAATGAGAAGAGGCCTAGAATAGGAAAAACAATTCTTGACACAATTAAAGTCAGAGACCAAAAAAATCTGAATGAAATTATACTATAAAGCTACCATGATAAAGAAGCATGACACTGGCAATAAAACATATCTGAGGATCAATAGAATAGACTAGAATGTACAGAAATAACTCTAGACACACTTAGTCACCTTATGTTTGACACAGTGATAAAATGCCTTCACTGGAAGCAAGCTAGCCTCTTCAATAAACAATACTATAAAAACTGGCTTTCCAAATGTTGAAGATTAAATCTAGCTTCATGTTTTCACCCTATAATAAATTAAAATTGAAATAGACCAAAGATCTAAATATTCAACTAAATCAATTGGAAGATAGAGTATATAGAACTATTGAAGATAAAGGTATAGGCAAAGACTTTATGAAAATAGTCCAATCTCACAGGAAATAATACAAAGTATCAACAAATAGGATTTCATCTTATTGAAGAGCTTTTGTACAGCAAAAGAAACTAACAGAGTGAAGAGACAACCCACAGAAAAGGACAATATTTTTTGAACTATTCTTCAGATATAAGGCTATTATCTAGAATAAATAAATAAATAAATAAATAACACCTTCCAAATTTAAAGACCCACTCCAAAACTTGGCATTTGATATGAATACACACTTACAGGGTGAATATGTAGACATAGCAAAAACTATGTGAAAAACTGTCCAGTATCACTGGTCATTTTAGAGATGCAAATTAGAACAACACTGAGATTTTATCTCACCCTAGAAGGAATGACAATTATTAAGAAATCAGTCAATCACAAATGCTGGAGGGGTAGTGGGAAAAAAAAGGAATTCTTTTCCCCTGTTGTTGGAACTGTAGACTGGTACAACTACTGTGGAGGTCTGTATGGAGATTCATCAAAAAAAAACCCAAAAAAAACACCTAGCACTAGAGGTTTCATTTGGTCCCAGTATTTCACTGTTGATATCTTTCCCCCAAAGAATTAAAAGTATTATAACACAGTGATATGTGCATACTATATTTATAGCAGCATAGTTTGTAATACCTAAATCTTGGAAACAACTCAAGGCCCATCAATAGATGAATGGAAAAAGAAGATGTGGTATTTTTTTGCAATGGAATGCTACTCTGCTATGAATAAGGATAAATTTGAGGCATTTAAAGTAAATGGATGAAACTTGAGGCAACATGCTTAAGTTAAATAAGTGAAATGCACATGTTTGAATACCCTATTGTATTTCTGTTGTGAGAAACTGAAAGTATAAATAAGACCAAAATGTATAATAGATATTGATAAGTGGAAAGGAAATGTTTAAATGGGATGGAGAACAAGAAAGCGGGTAAGGGAAAAGAAGAAAGGGAAAAGAGAAAAGAACAGCAAAAGAAAAATGGAAACAAAGCTTTTTTAAGTAAGGAGGGGAAGAGTGGTTGAATGGGGAGGAGAGGAATGCAAAAAAAAGCAGAAATATATATATATATTTGTATATATATATACATTTATATTTACTGGAATATGTGTTGAATAAAAAAGAAAGCACTTTATAATAAATACAAAATATTTACTAAGAAAAAAGTCATATTATCTAACTAGGAGATCTAAACAGGGCAAATTTGCTGCTTTGTAGTTTTCACTTTTAAGAATTTCTTTTAAAATGAGGGAATGGATATTTTTCAATTCAAAATCTTAATGAGTTTTTTAGAACTTAATTTAAATTTGCTAATGTCTCCTGCTTTTTTTTTTTTTTTTTTGGTACTGTGGATCAAACTTGCGACCTTACACTTGCCTCCTGCTTTTAAATTATGCAGCATTTGAACTGTGGCTATTTGGCAGTTAACCTCGAACCTTGTCTATTCCATTCGGTGTTAAAATAAGTGTGGCTTAAAGGTAAATGTATTTCAATGGAGAAAAGCTAGAACAAAAATTCCTACTAAGTGGTTTTATAAAGATATTATATTTGATTGAAGACACAGCATTGTTGATCTGTACATAAACTACATGTAAAACAAGCTTTCAAAGTAACCCAAAGCTTGCTATTTTCCCCCCAAATCTTTTGAAAATAACCAGAATTGAAGCTGATATTTCAATTCTGAATTTTAAATACAGCTTCAATTCAATTGAAGCTGTATTTAAAAAAATACAACTGTAATCCAAAAAGACAGCACAGTCAAGAAAATATTGATAATATTGTTGAAGTACCAAATCAACTTAGCTTATAAATCTGTAATTTCTTTCTCATATAATCCTATCTAGAAGTAAAGAGGATTAGTTATAAGAATAGAAAGACTATTGTGAAAGTTTATTCAGGGAAGATGCTGGAACACAGTAAATATTATTACACTTCCTGTGTTTAAGTTTTTTAGGCAGCCATAAGGATAATACAGTGGCAAGAATTATTAGATTCATTCCAGAGATTACATTATCTATGGGTCTCATGTTCCCTTCTGTTCCTGTGAGCTCATTTACTGCACCATGTCATGATTCCCCATCTCAGGATAGGTTGTAAGAATCAGGTAAACAGAAGAAAAGTTTGGAAAAGTGAAATAAATGCATTTTGGGACAGATCAAACTCATATTTGTCCTTGACACTAAAATATTAGCATATATTGAATTTCTTAATTGAAGCAACTTTTTGTTGCTGTATAAAATTAACATAATGAAGAGACAACTTGAATAGAGAAGGAGCTTCATTCAGAGCTACTGAGAGAAATTCAACTAAAACACAGGTAAATGGAAGAAGGGGCAGAGACATGTACCCTGTGCAGTCCCTGGCTCTCCCCACACATCAGGGAGCAGAGTAGAAACGCATCCCACAACACACACCCCCATCTCCACTGAGGAAGTTGCAGACTACAGTGGAGGTGGGTGATGGTGGCAGTGAAATGTGTAAAGCAATGAATGAGAAGTTAGCACCCCTTCTTGGAAGAGAAGTAAGAATTGGGACTGAGCAGACTTGAACATCAACAGCAGAACAGAGGACCAGGCCATATCACAGCATCCATTTCCACCTGCAACAAATGACCTGAGTGGGCAGAGACTTGCTAGTGCAAGAGGAACACAGAAGGCTGAGCAAGGACCAGGAAGAGCCAATGCTGAATGAGACTGGGAACAGCTCCCTGTCTCTATCTGAATACAGCACAGCAGTTGAGAGAGAGATCCTGCCAAGAGAAATGGTAAGGAATGGGAGGCCACTAAGGGGCATACAGGAAGTACTGACTGAAGACTCTGGGGCCAACCCCCATATCTGGATGCCAAGATCAGCCTCATATCCAGTACAAATTCTACTGCAGGCTTCTACTGTATCTATTAGTTCTTGGACTCTGAGAGGACACCAGAGGAATTTTTTTTTATTTTATTGCATGTTTCTTCTCTTTTGCTAGTTTGTTTCCTTTTTCTTTTTCTCATTTTTTACCTATATTTTTGCTCTAATATATTCATCTTTTTTCCTTAGTTTATCACTTTAGACTTAATCATGTTTCCATATGAGTGAGTCATCATTCTAAAGTTTTCCGGTCAACTTCAATAATCCCTTCCTTACTTCTTCATTCTTTCTCTTCTGTCCTCTTCTCTAGTTTCCCAAAGCTTGTGTAAGCATCCTTTACCCTCAAGCCTGGCTTCTATTTCATTTATTTTCAGTTATCTATGTTTTATTCACTCTCTTTCTTAAATTTCCCCACCATAGGGTAAAACCACCGGAAACACTTTGTATACAAGCTCTCAATTTATGATCAGTTCCATTATATAACTAGATTTTGCTCCTACTGTTAAACATATAAAGTTAATTGTTACTACAGTTTGTCAGTTTCTCAACTATTTTTTATGCTGTTGCTGTCACTGCAAATATTACTAAGTTAGCTAGGATTTCATATCTTTTTATTTTTTACAAAACAAAAAAAGATACAAATGATACAGAATTTCAAAAAATAGGAAATTAACACTAGTTAATATATTTCACATTGTTATCATAGAAGTAGTTGTTCAGGTTTCAAGATCTAGGCATAAAAATGATCAAACAATCAATGACAGCACAAAGTATTCCTTTTGATGAACTAACAGAGATTAGTTCATAGATAGATAGTTATCTATCTTGTATATATACATATATATATATGTATATATACATGTAAATCATGTTATATCTGTTTTAATCAGTTGTAACAATACTGGGAAGTTCTGGTAATAACTTCACACATACAGTCATCAAAGGACTGGGGACTAAGCCAAACAAAAACTAACATCTTACTCATAATTATTTGGAATGGAGGGATTTTGGGACGGACACAAACCAAGAACCTTTTATACACAGAAGCTATCCCTGAAGAATGAACTTTACCTAGAGAAGACTTGATACTTGTGAACACACCTACTACAAAAGCTTACAAGGATCAACACAGAAAACAAATTAAAAACTTTTGAAATAGAAAATGTCAAGACTCAGAAGCAAAATGCAACCTCAAACCTCCAGTCCACCCGGAACAAGTCCAAAAGATGAGATAGAGGAAAATAGAAGACATATATCTGAAATTTCTGAAATGATAATAACTCATGTAAACAAATACAAGAAGAAATCAAATCATAAATAATATCTCAGGTAAAAAATGAAATGTCAACATTCATAAAAGAATTACTCAACAAATCTAGAATAAAGATAGATTAAAAAAACTAGATTTAAGGAAGAGGATGGAAACCATGAGTGATCAATATAGGAAAGAACTAGAATGCATGAATAAGATTCAAACAGATATCCAGGAAATTAAAAATTCCCTTGAAAGCTGATAAAACCATTTGAATTGAACAGAAGACAGACTTTTAGATCTTGAAAGCAGGATTATGGCTAATGATTATGAAAGGTAAGAGCTCCTGAAAACAATAAAAGATCAGGAGATTATAAGTCAACTGCCGTAAGATGCAGCAAGAAAAATAATATAATATTGATTGGTGCTAATGAAATAGAAAGAGTTAACACAAATGGTATTAAAAAACTATTTGTACAAAGTAGATCAGAACAGAACAACATAAGCAACACAGCATTTTACAACAAGACAACCAGAAATTAACAGTAGCTATCATAATATCTCTTTCTTTGCTATAGTTGAACACAGTTTCAAATACAATAATATCAAATATAACAAAATAGTATAAAACCATTCAAAAGAATGAAAGAATTACAGGACATTCTGAAGTGAATAACACAAAATGATCAATGGCTACTATAATATCTAATTTTCTATAAAAATTTGTTTATACTATCACATATTGATCTGCTTGTTCTGTCTCTTTTGTTTTATTCTCTTTAAAATAAGAAAAACAAAAAAACTATTTGCAGAAGTAATAGCACAACATTTCACAAATATGGTAAAGAACCTGACATGAAGATAAGTGAGGTATACAGAACTCCAATTAACCAATAACCAAAATAAATCTATATCCAGACATATAATAAAATACTAGAAATTCAGCAAATGAACAGACTATTAAAAGCTTTTAAAGAAAAGAAACAGGTCAGCTTTAAAGGAAAGCCCATCAGAATCATGGCAGACTTCTCAAAACAAGCCCTCAAGTCAAGAAGTGCTTGGAATGAAACATTTTAAGTCCTGAAAGAAGAAAACCTCTCACCTGTGTTGCGGTACCCTGTAAAACGACTTTCAAAATTAATGGAGAAATAATATACCTTCATGACAAAGAGCAACTGAAGGAATTCATGACCACAGAACCAAAATTATAAATGGTACTAAAAGAGATTCCAGACAGAAATAAAAATGACCATAATTCCAAGAACAACAACAGAAAGAAACCACCAAGCAGGGCAAGGAATTAAACAAAGGGGAAAAGCAGAGAACCAGCAACAGGAAAATAAGATCACAAAGATAATCCAATGCATATCAGTTATAACTATCAATGTAAATGGTTTCAATTCATCTATCAAAAGACATAGACTGGAAGAATGGATCAAGAAACAAGATCCAGAAATATGCTGTATACGAGAAACATATTTAATTCAAAAAGAAATTCATAGACTAAAAGTCAAAGGATGGAAAACTGTATGCAACAAGAACTTAGAAAAAAGCAAGTATAGCTATTCGATTTGCAGACAATTTGAACTTCAAACCAAGAATGATTAAAAGAAATAAAGAACACCACATACTTGTCATGAGAAAACTTCACGAGAATGAGCTAACACTCATTAGTATGTATGCACCAAATATGGGAGTACACAACCATATAAGGTGAGTAATAATAGACATGAAAAATCAAATGAACAACAATTGTAAGTGGAGCCCTTGATACCGTACTGTCACACATAGACAGAACACAAATAAACAACTTAATGTTGCACCTCAAGAATTGAGAAAAAGAAGAGTAAGTCAAGCCCAAAGTCCATACAAAGGGAGGAAGTTATAAAGGTCAAAGCAGAAACTAACACAAATAAAACATGTAAATTGAGACTAATAAAACAATGTGAATAATGAATTGAAGACCTGGTTCTTTGAAACTCTAAGTTGATAAACCCTTGCACAACCTTATCAAAAAAAGGAAATTAAAGACTCAAATTCTTGCAATGAGAAAACAAAAGGGAGAAATCACCACAGATCCTGTGGAAATTCAGAACCCCATCAACACCTACTTCAAAAATCTTTCCTCTTATAAAATGGAAAACACAGAAGAAATGGACAGATTGCAAGGTACAAATTGATTACCAAGCTGAGTCAATAAGATATACAAATTCTGAATAACTCAATATCAGTCAATGAAATTTAAAATGTAATTTAAAAGCTCACCAAAAAAGAAAGGCCCAGGTCACAATAGATTTATTGCTGAAATCTACAAAACATTTAAAGAATTAATGCCACTACTCCTCAAACTCTTTAATGAAATTGAAAAGGAAGCAATCTTCTCAAACTCATTCCTGGAGGCAAGTATTACCCTGATACTCAAACCAGAGAAAGACACAACCAAAAAAGTGAACTACAAGCCAATTTCCCAAATGAAGATAGATGCAAAAATATTCAATAAAATACTAGCAAACAGAGTGTATCATATCATCAAAAAGATTATACATCATGACCACATGAAGTTCATCCCAGGAATGCAATAATGGTGTGACACATGCAAATCAATAAATATAATACATCATATCAGTAGATCCAAAGATAAAAATCACATGATCATCTCAGTAGACACAGAAAACACCTTTGAGAATGCCCAACACACATGCATGATAAAACCCTAAAAAAAATCAGCCTAGTTGGTCTTTCCTCAATTTGGTAAAAGCCATCTATGATAAACCACCAATTGACATCATACTAAATGAACAAAAACTGAAACCTTTCAATCTAAAATCAGGAACAAGACAGGATATTCACTATCCCACTCTTATTCAGTACAGTTTTGGAAATACTAGCCAGAACAATTAGGCAAGAGAGAGAAATAAAAGGAATAAGATTAAAAAAGGAAGGAGTTAAATGAAAAGTATTCACAGGTGACATGACTGTCTACACAGAATATCCCCGAACTCCACCAAAACACTTATAATTTAACAACCAAATTCAATAGCATGGCTATATGCAAAATTGGCACTCAAAAATCAATAGCATTCCAGTACACAAGCAACAAACTCACTGAGAAAGAAATTAGTGTAACACAAACCTCCAAAAGAATACAAAAAATTGAAATACTTAAGAATCCATGTAACAAAGGAAGTAAAAGAACCATGTATTAAAAACTACAGTACTCTGAAAAAGTAAATCAAAAGGATATCAAAAAATGGAAAGATATCCCTTGCTCATGGATAGGAAGAAATAATATAATGAAAATGGTCATACTCCCAAAATTGTTATACAGATTTAATGCAATCTTGATCAAAATATTGTTATCACATCTCACAGAACTAGATAAAATATTTCTAAAATTCATCCAGAACCAGAAGAAACCTAGAATAGCCAAAGCAATCCTGTGGAACAAAAGAAAAGCAGGAGGCATCCCAATTTCTGTCTTAAAATATACTATAAAGCTAGTGTGATAAAATCAGCATGGTAATGGCAAAAGAACAGTTTTGAGGACCAGGGGAACAGGTTAGAAATCATAGACACAACTAGCCACCTTATGTTTGACAAAGTAGCCAAGCATGTTCACTGGAAGAAAGACAGCCTCTTTAATAAATGGTGCTAGAAAAAACTGGCACTCTGTGAGCTGAAGACAAAAACTAGAACTGTGTGTGTTACAATGCGGTAAACTAAAGTCAAAATGGTTTTAAGATCTAACTATTGACCAGGGATTTAGCTCAGTGGCTTAAGCGCCTGCCTGGCAAGCGCGAGGTCAGGAGTTCGATCTCCGGTACCAAAAAAAAATAATCTAACTATTGAATGGAAACACTAAATCTACTGGAAGAGAAACTAGGTATAAATCTTGAAGACATAGGTATGGGGAGAGAATTGATGGATAAAAACCTAGACTGCACAGGAAATACTTCAATGAATCAACAAGTGTAATCTCATCTTATTAAAAAGCTTTTGCATGTCAAAAGAAACTACCAACAGAGTGAAAAAAAAAAACATAGAGTGGGAAAAAATTTCAGCCAACTGTACCTCAGACAAAGGACTTATATCTAGGACATTATAAAGAACTGAAAAAAAATCAATCCTCCTAAATTCAAAGATCCAATCCAAAAATGGGCATCTGAGATGAATATGCACTTCTCAGATGAAGAAATACAAACAGTAAATAAATATATGAAAAAATGTTCAGCATCACTGGTGATTAGGGAGATACAAATTAAAACAGCATTGAGATTCCATCTCACCCCAGAAAGAATGCTTATCATCAATAAATCAACCAATAACACATGCTGGCTGGGCTGTGGAGAAAAAAGAACCTTTTTCCACTGTTGGTGGGAGTGTTGACTGGTACAACCACTGTGGAAAGCAGTGTGGAGATTCCTAAAAACATTAAGATCAGAGGTCCCATTCCACTCAGCTATTCCTCTTTTGTGTGTCTTCCCAGAAGATTTAAAAATATCATATAACAGGGTTACATACACACCCATGTTTATAGCAGTGCAATTTGTAATAGCTAAATCTTGGAAACAAAGCACATGCCTTTAACTGAGGAATGGATAAAAAGATATATTTTTAAACAGCAGAGTACTACTGTGGCATAAAGAAGGATAAACTAGAAACTTTTATAGGTAAATGGATGCAACTCATAAATGAAGTAAATCAGACTCATATGTGTAAACATCATACTATCCTCCTGGTGTGAGAAACTGAAAGTGTAAAAAAGGTCTAAAATGTACATTAGGTATTATAAAACGGGAAAAAAATTGTTCAAGAGGAGAAAAGGAACCTTGATAGGTAAAATGGAAAAGGACAATAGGGAAAATGCAAAAAATGCAAGTCGGTTATATCACTAGTATCTCTTAGTTCATTGAAAAGGAAGGTTTGTGCTATGATTAATTAGAAAAATGTTCATGCCCTTATCTTGTGTCCTGAGCAGCTACTTTAAAGATAACAACATGTAATGTATTAACTATGGTTATTCTCTTATCATTTTGTTGTGAAACTTTGTTTTACAATTTTTTCATAAAGTAAAAAAGGGAACAATATTTACCAAGTAAAAATAAAATAAGATTAATATATTGAAACAAACTATTACCAGGAAGAAACAAAAGTATTATACAGTAAATGTTCCCAAGGTGACATATTTTCTTTTTTTATTAAAACATTTTTTGTGTAGAGAAGTAAAATAATCAAAACAAAATATTTAAAGCATTAACATGTAAACTTGAGAAGAAAAATAGTGGAATATTTATCTTTGTATATAAAATATGCAAATAAAATTAATATATCATGTTAAACATATAAACAAATGCTTGGTACAATGATAATTATATTATTTCCACACTAACCATGGAATATAAATAATACTGAAAGTAGTATTGCAACATGGATTGTGACTACAAAACCTAGTGACACAGAAATAATGAATCAAAGTAGACATAAAATGTAACATTACAGGAAAATGAAAATTTCTTGTTTTTTCTCTAAAATATCATAGTTAGACTTAACCAGCTACAATGCAGGCAGCTTGCTAAACACATTTTCTTCGAGTTCTCAGCTCTGTAACTCTCCTTAGTATTAAACTTTAATATTCTTTAGAAGATTACAAATGATGTATCTTTTTATTGACTCTAATTTAACTAACAGATTTCTAGGTTTAATAAAGCCAGATAATTTCCTACACAGCCTGCTCCTCACAGGAGGACACCCTCCAGTCTCTGGATAGCACATAGTGATCATTTTAGTTTTGAGGTACAAGTACTTGGCTTTCTCTTTATGTGCATATCGAACACCAGTCAAGTATTTACTGACTAGATTGGTTGCTGGAAATGTCTCTACACGTGTTACAAATATTTCTTTGAGCTCAGGATCACAGATCAGATTGACACTCATAGTTATTAACTTCTAACTTAGCTTCTTTTAATATTATCTCTCTCATCATTACATGTGTTTAAAGATTTCCAAGTGCTGTGCTTCTCATAATTTCCTTAGGTAGAACTTCTTTGGAATATTTTTTATTTTGGAGCCTTATGATTCTGAAGACTGTGTCTTTGATATAAATTTAGAGTGGTCCTCAAGTTATTTTGTTTCTTCTATTTCATGCTAGAGAGGGCAGATGCTGCTCTGAATCCATTTTTTCACTTCATTTCAAGGGAAGGTTCCCCCCCAATGGAATTCAAGAAAGAAAATATAATATGCCCTGGCAACTACAATGCTCATATAATTAGGTACTCTGGGTTGTTCCAATGTGGTCCATAATATGCTACTTCACCAAAACAGAGCCCACTGGACTGTGGATTCTCTCAAGAAATAAACCTTGTAAAAGAATTTTAAGAATTACAGTAGAATTGGGGAGAGTAAGTTTAGTCTTGAAGAGGCTTATATGCCAATCAACATATGAATGGGTAAAGAAAATGTGATATTTATACACAGTGGCGTCCACTCTGCAATAAAGATAAATTTGAGACATTCACTGGTCAATAGATGCACCTTGAGACAATAATATTAAGTGAAATAAGTTAAACACACAGGGCTAAATACTGCATGGTTTCCCTTACAGGAGAACCTCAAGACAGATAGGCAGATACAGATAAGGAGAAGAATAAAAAAGTAGACAAATTGGAAGTAGGCGACCTTCTGTCAAATGCATGTGGAACAAGGCATGAGGGAGGGAGAAGGGAAAAAAAAAAGAAAAACAAAATAGGGTTTTTGAAAATGGGACAGGGACCAAGAGATAGAAGAAAAGGAGGGGTAGGGGACCAAAAAAAAAAAAGGAGAAAAGAATTGAGATATATTATGTACATATTCCAAGTTCCCACAATAAATGTAGACATTATATACTGGAAACACATACTAATAAAACAATAAATTATTTAAAAAGATTATTTGGTGTCTGCCATTTCCGGGCTGGACCCTGTCAGCTGGGAAGAGACCGTAGCCATAGCAGGCAGCTGCCTTTGGAGGAGCAGAGTATCTGGCACTGGGCTTGGTCCAGCTGGCAGGAGGTGGTGGCACAGTTTCGGGGCCAGTGGCAGGGAGTGTTCCTTGGTGCAGGACTGGAGCACCAACCTGCGCACTGCGTTTGGCATCTCAAGATATTTTGCATCTCGTGCTATGTCACCAGAAGCTGTGCTTGCACTGTGAACCCTCAGGTGTCACCCAGGCTGAGCAACTCCAGATCCCAAACAGGAGAACAAGAGTTTCCTTCATTGGTTATTGGAAGTCTGAAAAGTTCACTGTTTGGAAACTACAACATTTATAGAACCATTTTCCATCAATATGTGATCCTCAGGCGCAGAAGGCAGAGTATGCGTGAGCCCTCTGTGACTTCAGTGGGAATGATGATGAAGATCATTTTCCTTTTAAGAAAGGAGGCCAGGCATGTGGTGCCCACCTGTAATCCTAGCACTGAAAAGACTGATGCAGGAGGATTGCCACAAGTATGAGGCCAGCGTGGGCTACCTAGTGAGTTTAAGGACAGCCTGAACTCCATAGAGAAATCCTGTCTCAAAAAGACAGACAGACAGACAGACAGACAGACAGACAGGCAGGCAGGCAGGCAGACAGGAAGGAAGGAAGGAAGGAAGGAAGGAAGGAAGGAAGGAAGGAAGGAAGGAAGGAAGGAAGGAAGGAAGGGAAAGAGAGAGAGAAAGACATCTTGAAAATCAGGGATAAACCTAAGAGCAGTGTTAGAAGGCAGAAGGCAGCAAATGCTGATGAAGTCTTCACCTGAGGGTGTTCACAGTTTTCTGACAGACAGGAACAATCTTTCTGGATTTTCCCCCCAACTACCATATATTCAATTTTCTTACAGATGTCAAAAGCAATGTAGTTAATATAAGCATTATGCTGCCTATGATACTATTCAGAGTGACCTACTTCATTCTAATTTAACTAATTTATGGTGAAAAAACCTGGCAGGTTTCTGTAATTAATTTCAGAGGTGGGAATTTTAGGTGGTGGACACACCATGCCTACATCAGAAGAGACGGGTGACTTGCCTCCTTTCTCCCAGGAAATTCAGATCAACCTCTGGAGATTGATGGACAGCAGATGAGTGTTGCATGCACACTGCTCATGCCGATTTATCTAGTGGTTCTGCTTTCATTCTGAAACCACATATCAAATGGGAATACTGTGTTCCCTTCCATCCTCAGGAAGCAATGATGAACTATATGAATATTGCTCAATAGGATCACTTTGTCATTTATAAAACATGACCATCGTATGAATCATTCTGACATTTCGAATCCTGGGAATCCAAGAACACTACTGGAGGTATTTTCCTTCCTTCCCAATCAATGCCTCATGCTTTTTCTCAGGATTGCTTCAATCTTTGTCATTCTTTTTCCCAAGAACTACCAATGGGCTAATTCCAATTCCTAAGCCAGTATACATTTCATTCCAGATGACTAACAGGATGTGCAGAACACTTTATTCGCTGCATAGCTTTAAGCCAGTATTGGATTCACTAAGCAGACAGCCAAACTCCTGGTTCTTTTCCCTCCCCCAAGGAATCAGTAGTGGGTTCACACTTCACAGCAGCTGACAAGACTCTTGGGTGATGGGATCCAGCGGGACCATTTCTCCTGTGTGCCAGTATCTTAGTAGAAGATTCGAAATTCTAAAGTTCTGCTTGGAATGGAAGGATCAAGTACTTGTAATACTGCATAAATGTTCTGAGGTCAAATTCTGTCCACTGCATTATGTACAACTTGTATAAAAAGCAACTTATAATTACATGAGGTTAGGGGTAGGGTTATTGGTATGAAAAATGTTTGAGTCAATCATGAATTATTTATTACTCACTTTACACAGCCACAGTATTAACTGAAGTATATTGCATTGTAAAATGCATTTATTTTTGGCTTTTCTTGTTTATATTCAGCTTTAGTTTACTTACCTTTTAAAGTAGAGAATGGTTTTATAAGAGATCAGTTGTTCCAAAGAATAGATCTATGAGGCCAAAAATTGTCTCAGCAATTGAGCTACAACATAAAACTTACAAAAGTTAGTTCCCACTTGATGAAGGTGCTTACTGGTTTTTGGTGTTGTACTACAAAGAAAAACAATTTAAACATTGCTTTAGACTTTGTTTTAAAAATATAGCATACATTTCTAATTGTTCTACATGGATTAAAAGGATGGATTTTCATTCTTTGAACATATACTAAATCACGACATTGTAGCAATTAGCACATATCTAGCATAGAGTCAATGTGTGCTCAGATGCGTGTGTGTGCGTGTGTGTGTGTGTGTGTGTGTGTGTGTGTGTAAATGAATGGGGCAGTGTGGAAGCTTGTTATCCAGCCCAGGAAAGCAAACTGGCACAGGATTGCATACTTTAACACAGGTGACTAATAAGTTAACATTAATTTATTTTTACCTCATTCTAAGTAATGGTAGACAAAACATTAGTGCTCAAAAATGAAAACGTTAGTACAGTGATGTACTCATAGTAGCTACTGAACAATGTTGAATAAATAGATTTGCAATACCCAACATAATTCTATCTGACTACTTTGTTAAATTTCCAGTTAGCCTAGGTACTGTGAAATCTAAATAAACATTAAGTTCCATTTTCTTGAAAGTATGACACCTGGAATATGTGCGGAAGAAGCTTATCACAGCTATTTGAATATTTGTATTTTCCTTTGCCTTGATCTTGTCGTCTAATGTCTCTCTTCATTATATATAATATTAGTGGAACGTGAAGTTTTATCCAAATCATAAGAATTTTTCAATGACCAGTTGTCTGGAGAGATTATATAAACTATTGGACTGGATTTGGCAGTTCAGACAAGAGTCTTGTCAGCTGCTGTAAAGTGTGAACCCACTACTGATTCCTGGGGGGAGGGAAAAGAACTGGGAGTGGCAGATATTGGACCTCAAGAAATCCAAGAAATTTTAATACATATTTTTCCAAAAATGCAAATACTAGAATAACATTCAATTCATATATACATTGTCACAGAGCAAAGTGAACTGAAATTGGCATCTATAATTTATACAATTATTTCTCCCAAAGCCCATTTTTTGGATACTAATATTTGACATGATTAATTTCTTTCCAATTTTTGGAACTGTTTATTGTTAATAATGTAAATAGAAAATGTTAAATTATCCACAAGTAACATTTCACTATTAATGGTTTGGAAGTGAGTGATAAACAAACCAATTTGAAATAAAGTATGAATATGTACTTTGGGGAAAAAATGATTATTTTAAGGAACAGCTGCAGACATCATCCAGTTGTGAAGTTCTGCCACCCCCATTTATCCAAACCATAACTACTGTTCATTATTCAAATGAGGAATACATGGAAGTGTTCTCAATCTCATCATTCATGTCTTAAAGTATCTTTCTTTTCCCTTCTCATATCCTTCATTCCCTTCTGAAAGGCCAGTGCCATTACTGCTGTCACCTCTCACTTGACAGTAAGTTCAGTTAATGGTAAACAACACCTTTACAATATACTGCTGACACTCATAGCAGTGATGATCATTATAGGTAAAATTTATTGAGCATTTAGCATGTGCTGGACCAAAGTCTAACTGGTGTTATAGATATATCATCACTTAATTTCACAAATATACTATTTTTAAGATATGAATTATTATACATTCTTCAGTACCATGGTGCACATGAAGAAATTGATGCATAGATTAATTATGGTACCTTTTGTATTTGCCTAGTAAAGAGAAATGTATTTAATGTGTGATCTGCCTATTTAATCATCATACAACTGGAATTCAATTCCAGGCATTATAGCCTCAAAATCTGTGCTCTACACCATGCAATACCACTAATTCAGAGTGGCAGAACGTTTTACACATCAAAATTTATTTTATTTTTTCCCATATATCAAAATTTAGAACAGTCAAATCACTATAATTATTGATAATTTTGTGCTATTTCATTTACTCTCAGGAAACTGTATATGTTTTGTAATAACAATGACAAATTTCTACATGCACTGTCTCTGAACTCTCAGTTTGCCAGTCTGTATTAGCTTCCTGCTGGCTTCCCTTTATTATGGTTTTTAATGTCTACTTGACTATCACAACTTGATCAATTATTACTTGATTCTTGGGTCTTTAAATTATCATTAGTCAGTCTCCCCTCATTTCTCTCAGATGGTACCATGAACTGAACAGTGGTGACCCCAGATGTGTATGTTGAAGCCCCAGTTTTAAGGTGGGACCCCTGTGAAGTAGTTCTGTCATGATAAAGGGGACTTCATAACAGAATTAGAGTTCATATAAGAAATAAAAGGGATCCAGACCCCTTCTTCCCTACATCTCTCCGACCATGTGAGAACACAAAGAGGAGGTTCTTGTCTGCCAGCCAGGAAACAAACCTCCCAAGACACCAGATCAGGTCTCCTGGAAGTCGCTAGGCTTCAGATCTGTGAAAAATAAGCGTTTGTTCTCTAAGACAGCCTATCTGTAATGGTCTTGTTATAGCAGTTCTAACTGATGAACACAGAAGGTATTTCACACTCTTTCAGTTTCTTCCCGCCAAACCTTCATGCTCCTTTCAGTAGATAAACACGTATCATGTCACAGATGCACAAAAGCATTCAGATAAGAAGGACCTTGACTTATCTCTTTTGCCATCTAATAAACTTTGTTACAACTTATTTACCACTCTGGTCTCATTGGAAGTGATACACCCCTTCTCAAACTAGACTGAGATTTGAGACTGTCTTTTGGAACCTATTTCCATCTTTATGGTCTCAATTTTGTCAGTTATCACTCTTGTGAGTCCTATTCATACTTCCCTCATCACTATATTTTTTTCTGCCAATAGACATACTAAATTTTATAGAAATATGCTCCAAAAATATCACTCCATTTTACACTAGCAAACATCTTTAAACTGAAAACTCTATTACTGTTTCTATTTCTTTGCCTCTGATGAACCTTTATAATGTTTTAAAAGTTTGGCAGTCAGGAGCCAGAGATATATCTCAGTGGCACAGCACCTGCCTGATAAGTGCAAGGTTTTGAGTTCAACCCTCCGTATGAAAGAATTCTCTACAAAATTTTGGCTTCTGATTTCCCCACTTTACAGTAACTGATGTTACTAAGATTGATATTATATTCTAATTGCTAGACCCACTTTGTCTTAGTTTTCATCTACCTTATATCTTTGCTACATTTTACTACTGAGAAATACATTTTTGAAATTCTTCTCTAACTTCCTAGTCAACATAAGTATAATATTCATTACATTATGTCACTAGTTTCTTTTCTTTGTTCTGCCATTAAGGCAACATTTTCTAGGTTCTATTCTTAGCTCTCTTGTCAATCATAGTAATCTTCATGGATAATTTCTAGATTAATTATATTTTCTAAATGTGCTATTTGTTTTGAAATGTTTTTTGAAATGAAAATTTATCCAAATATTTTAGGCATCTGAATCAGAGGTACCAATGCACTTCACATATTAATCACACATCTCCATATTATTTATATTATTATACTAGTCCACCTTTAATCTTAAAAACAAGGACAACAGTGATATAGGGGAATGCAATTCCCAACCTCTATATGTCTGGAACAAGTTCATATTCTCTAAAATTGAAGAATGAATTTTAGGGACAATGGAGAATGAGAGAAAGTAACCTTCTGTCTGAGAGAGACAGAGGGGACTTCAGTGGGGTTGCCAGGGACTTTTTTTTTCACGGACTTTTATAGAGTAAAATCATGGAGTGAGATGGGTTCAAGATGTGGGAAAAAGGTGGGCATAGGGTGAGACAGAATTACAGTTAGCCAATAAGATCAATTGCTTAGGTAAAATTGATTAAATCGGGGACAAGTGGGGAAGCGAGTCATGCAGAAAGTGGGCATCCTGGTAAGTGGCTGTGGTCTGGCAAGCCACGACCACCGCAGGGCAAAAAGCAAGAAGCAACAGCATTTCCTGAGATCCACACCATGTTGGAACTTGGGGCGCTGAGCAACCCCGCAAGCAGCCTGCCCTGCTAAGTGGCTGTGGTCTGGCAAGCAACGGCCACCCCAGGGCAAGAAGCAAGAAGCAACGGCGTTTCCTGAGATCCGCTCCATGTTGGAACTTGGGGCGCTGAGCAAACCAGCAACCAGCCTGATGCCTACCAGGGTGCAGGCTTAGAATCAAACATACCACCCCCACCCCCACTCCCTGTTAGCAAGTGGGATCCAGGGATCTTGGCATCTCTTGGGAGCTTTAAGGTATGTAATGCAGCGAGTGGGGGGAATTTCCTTCGACTATCTCTTTGAAGGCAGATATTTTTATCACTGTTTTGCTTTGTCCTGATTAATGGTATTGCTTTATTCAATATTCTGTTTTGATAAGTTCTATAATATTGCGTATTTCTTTTGATTTTGCTATACCTGATTGAAAGAACAACTATTGTGAAGATAACGAGATATACAATGGTGCCTATTATTGTTGCCCTGGTGAACTGCTGTGATGTTCTATACCAATTTCACTACACTGTCTCAATTGGCTCTATTCCATCCTGTTTTGTTGTATATTACCACCTCCAAGTTAATAAAAAATTAAATAAAAAATAAAGCATGAGAATACAAGGTAACAAAATAGCTCCAAAAATTCTCAACTCCACCAAAAGGGATCCATGTGACATGGATGAGGAGAACCTCAAAAACAAAACAACAGAATTATATAAAGTGATTAAAAAGGAAATAACAACAACAAAACAGATCAATAAGATACTGAGCAAGCAGAAACATGATATAACTAAACAGATAATGGACATAAAAAGCAAAAGGAGGGGAAGGAAGTACTCTAAAGGATGTAACTGCATGTATGTTTAAGTGTGTAGGATTGATAACCATATTACTAAGTTTTTTTGGATCATTGAACAGAACTGTTTGCAGCCTCACTGTTTGAATGTCCACTTTGTATGCCTTAATTTTGTAACATGAACAACTATTTCTAAGAAGACAATATGTAATTTATCAACTAGTGATTTCTTACTGTTTTTTTTGAAATTCTGTATTATTTCTATCCTTTTTTCTGTTTTGCTTTTTTTCTCTTTAAATAAAATTTAAAAAAAAAAGAAAGTGGGCATCATTAACAGCAGTGACTCTTCCTGTAGGGGACTCTTCCTGATGGTGACTCCTGACTTCCTCAGAATGGGAGAGAACTATTAAGAATATCAGTCCTAAAAACTGAAAGTTCACTCTAAAATCAGGAACAAGACAAGGATGCCCACTATCACCACTCCCACTTAATATAGTTCTGGAAATACTAGCTATGGCAATCAGACAAGAGAGAGAAATAAAAGGAATAAAGATAGGAAAGGAATAAGTTAAATGATCATTATTTGCAGATGACATGATACTCTATTTAGAAGACCTCAAAAACTCCATTAAAAGATTACTAGAGGTAATAAACAAATTCAGCAGTGTGGGTGGAAACAAACTCAGTGCTTAAAAATCAATAGCACTCCTGTACACAAACAAAAAACTCACTGAGAGAGAAATTATGGAAATATTGTCTTTCACAATAGCATCTAAAAAATGAAATACTTAGGAATCAGCTTAACTACAAATGTGAAAGACCTATATACTGAAAATTATGCTATGCTAAAAAAGAAGATTGAAGAGGATATTAGAAAATGGAAGGCTATGTCTTGCTCTTGGCTAGGAAGAACCAACATTGTGAAAATGGCCATACTCCCAAAACTCTTCTACAGATTTAATGCCATCCCAATAAAAATAAATTAACATACCTCACAGATCTAGAGAAAACACTCCTAAAATTCATTTGGAAATAGAAGAAACCTAGAATAGCAAAGGCAATTCTGGGCAACAAAGGCAAGACAGGAAGCATCTCAATTCCTGTCTTGAAACTGTACTACAAAGCCACAGTGATAAAATCAGCATGTTACTGGCAAAGAAATAGACCTCACGATCAATGGAACAGATTAGAAGATGCAAGTATAAGTACAAAGACACTCAGCCACCTGATATTTGACAAAGGTGCTAAACATGTTCATTGGAAGAAGGGTAACCTCTTTAATAAATGGTGTTGGAAAAATTGGCTTTCCACATGCCAAAGACTAAAACTAGACCCATGCCTATCACCAGGCATAAAACTAAAATCTAAAGGGATCAAAGATCTAAATATTAAAACAAAAACACCAAGTCTACTGGAAGGCAAAGTGGATAGAAATCTTGGAGTCATAGGGGTAGTCTGAGAATTCAAGAACAAAATGCAAACTGCACATGAAACACTTTAAAATATCAACAACGGGGGTCTAATATTATTGAAAAGTTTCTGCACTTCAAAATAAATCACCAACAGAGTGAAAAGAAACTCCACAGAATGGGAAAGAATTTTAGCCAGCAACCCCTCAGACAAGAGACATATATCCAGAACATATAAAGAATTGAAAAACATCAACCCCCCCCCCAAATTCAAAGACCCTCTACAAAAATGGGCAGCTGAGATGAACACACAGTTCTCAGATGAAGATATACAAATGGCAAATAAATACATGAAGAAATGTTCACCATCACTGGTCATTCGAAAAATGCAAATTAAAACAACATTGAGATTTCATCTCACACTGGAAAGAATAGCTGCCATCAAGAAATCAACTAATAACAAAAGTTGACAAGGATGCAGGGAAAAGGAACACTGCTCCACTGTTGGTGGGAGTGTAGATTGGTGCAACCACTGTGTAAATCAGTATAGAGGCTCCTCAAAAAAACTAGGATTGGAAGTTCCATTCAATCCAGCTATTCCGCTCTTGAGTATTTTCCCAGAAAAACTGAAAAGGTCATGTCACAGTGATATATGTACATCCATCTTCATAGCAGCACAGTTTGAAAGAGCTAAATCTTGGAAACAACCAAAATGCCCATCAACTGCAGAGTGGATGAAAAAGGTGTGGTATTTTTATACAGTGGAATATTACTCAGCTAGAAAAAGGATGATCTTGAGGCCTTCATAGGTAAATGGAGGCAACTTGAGACTATCCTTATAAGTGAAATAAATAAGAATCATATTTTTTAAATATTACATTGTGTCTCTAAGGTAAAAGGTAATAAGAACTGTGGGAGTAATAAACCCAAAATATGTAATTGCTATTGTAAAAAAGAGAGGAAAAGAAAGTGCTCTCAAGGATATAACTGCATGTATGTTTGTGTGTGTAAGATAGATAACCATATTACTAAGTTTTTGTTGGATCATTGAGCAGAACTGTTTGTAGGCTCACTGTTTGAATGTCCACTTTGTATTCTTTAACTTTGTAACTTAAACAAGTCTTTCTAAGATGGTAGTATGTAATTTATCAACTGGTAATTTTGAAGTGTTTTTTTGAAATTCTGTATTATTTCTATCTTTTTTTTCTGTTTTGCTTTTATTTTTCCTCTTTAAATAAAATTCTTGAAAAAGGGATATCAGTCCTTAGGATATGGGTGCACTTGTTTGATCTTTATTTTTGAGGTCTGGCTCCCAGCAGGAGGTGTCTCTCTCCCCCACAGTGGCAGGGTATCTGGGCTTCTGCACTGGCTTCTTTGAGGACCTATTGCTGTCTCACTGCCTATAATATTTCTAACTAACTCAGTTGCCTACAACAATAGCAAAAGAAAAAAAAAAGAATAATGTGTCTTGCACTGTATTTGACCCACTATATTCCCTGAAAGCTTTTTTACTTACTGCACTTTTAGCAGCATAGTCCCTCATCTCTCTGCCTTAGTATACCATTAAAAATTCCACGAGGGGCACAATACCATTTGAGCTTCCACACTTTGCTGTTTCTTGGTGGATTTTCATTCATTCCTTTTAAGATTATGCTTGACTTTCACCTATTTATGACTTCTGTTTTAGTTTCCGCTGATGTCATAATAAATTATCACAAACTTAGTGATTTAAATAACAAAAAATTAATCACCTAATAGTTCTGTGGATCATAAATTTGATTGATCTCACTAAACTACAGTGCAGATCTTGATAGCTATATTTATTTCTGAATGCTTTATGAGGGGACTTGTTCTCCTGATGATTCAAATTGTTGGTAGAATTCTTGTCCATGCAAGGAGACTGAGTACTCAATTTGCTTGACAATTATCACCTCAGAGTTGCTTTTAGCTCCAAGAAGATTCTCTCTGGCCCTTGCCTAAGGCTCAACATCTCAGCAACAGCAAGAAAGCCTCAAACTCTTTCATACTGTCACCTCTCTCCCTCAGTCAAGAAAGAGTTTTAAGGACTCACATGATTAGAAGTCCACCCTCACACTCAGTGGAAATCTGCAGATCTCAGTGTCCTCACCTTGATCCCAGTTGCAAAATATCTTTTGCTATTTAATGCAATATATTAGCAGATGCCACAGATTACTTTAAGGATATCTTCAAGGGGGCATTATCTTGCCTATTCTGACCTACTCCTTGGTCCCCAAATTTTGCATGTACCCCTAATACATATTCCTTATCTTGGAGTTATTCAAATTTACACCTTTCAAGCAACAAATCAGTATTCAAAATATCCCCTAAACTTCAGCATTTCAAAAGTTTCAGATCTCTCCGTATATATTGTGTCAGTTACTTTCCCACATTTGCCATACACAGCTTAAATGAGGAGAGGATTTTTGGCTTACAATGTCCAGTGGGTTCAGTTTATAATCAGCTAGCTCCAAGGCAGAAAGGATGTGGTGGAACAGCCTGGTGGAGAATAACTGTTTTTCCTATGGGTATCAGGGAGCAAAGACAGAAGAGAGGATCCAGGAGCAAGCATACTCCTTGCAGTTCACATCCCTAGGGACCTGCGTCCAACCTGGTCATACTCCTATCAGCCTATTCAGCTACAGAACTCAGTGGTGGATTAACTCACTGACAAATGTAGTACCTCAAAGATCTAATCATCCCCCCAGTACAGGAGACTTTTGGGGGACATTTTAGATGTAAACCATAACACATATCATCTAAATTAGGAATAGGTAAGGTTGTGGGGAGAATTTATCCTAAGGTACAATTTTCTCTTTGTGGGCCTGTGTAAGTAGAGAAATAATTTTTCTGCTCTTAAGTGGTTGAAAAGTTTTAAGGTAGCATTTATTGTCATCCCAGTTTTTAAAGAACAGAAATTGAAAGGAAAAGAGGGCTTACGGTCTCAAGCAATTCTAAAAGCCAATTGAGAAAAATGCACTGGATTTCACAACTAGGAAAGGATTTTCTGTGATGAGCTGTGTCCTCTGAGTCATCCATATTTTATTCTGAAAGCATGTGTTTTCAGATAAGTGCTTATCATTCTGTTTCCTGGCTGCAGAATTTTGGTATTCCTAAATTTGCTTTTCATCTCATACTTTCTCTTGCCCTTTCAGTCCATTTCAGTAGTACTTGCCCTGACCTTTGAACCTCAAGAAGTTTGTGTGACTCTTGTGTATATCACATGTTTTTACTCAGTTAGTTGAGATACTGGTCCATAGATCTTTGCTGGATAATCTCCTCTATTTTTTCCCTGAATTTTTTAAAATAAGACCCTAAACTTCCATAATCTCTTTTTTGATTCAATAAACTTATGAGTCAAACTCTCAATCCTTAGAAATATTTTAGCTTTTAGTCATTGTTTGAACATTATGAGGCATTAGCAAAAGGTTGTTTATATACAATCTCCAACTTTTCCCTAAGGCACAGTTTCTGGATATCAAGTCTTTTAGTTATAGAGTCTTTTGCCTTCTAGATAGGTTGACAGTTTCCCAAACCATCATAAATGTTTTATTTTTATAGTAATTTCATCAGTTTACCTTTATCTTCTCCCAAGTAGCAGGAAGAAACCAGGCCAAATCTTCAACACTCTGAAAATTTCTAAAATTTCACAATTAATATTTCATTATTAATTTTCTTTGCACACCTATATCTCTTATTAGACTGTGAGTCTACTCTGAACAGATGACTCCTAAATTCTTTGTACCAGTAGCACATACCATTGCTTAATAAATGCGTGTTAATTAAACAACAAATACAAATATAATTTATTCAACAACCCATTCTCTACTTCCATTCGTCTGTTGGCTACAATATTAGGCAACTATTTCAATTGAGGATGACCTCTGTAATTTGAGAAATAATTAAGAATATTCAAAATTTGGAAACACAATTAAATCTATATGATAGACTCAACTAATATGAAGGTTTGTACAAATTCTAATTAGTTGCCTTGAAAATGTTACATAATTTAAGAGAAACCTTCAGTTAATATAATTATATTAGCAGTTTTCACTCAAATAAATGATAGATATAAAAATAGATCAATTGTCTTCTTTCTTAACATGGTTTTTAGGGGATCCCAGTATTCAAAGTAGAAAAATGAGTGATTTTTCTTGTTTAATTATTTTTTCATTCATTACCAAGTAAAAATAATTCTCAAAGGTCTTCCAATGATATCTAATAAAGAATAAGGTCATCTTATTAAGAGCAATTATGCCATCTTTAATGACAGAATTTCTTAAAAGTTGATATTAAGTACATTTACTAAGACATGTACCTATGTTATAATTATTCACAAATAGACCAATCATGACATATTTTCTTTCATGTCAAGGAACAAAATCATGTAATTATCTCCCAGTGTTCATTAAACTGATAACATGATGATTATCCTGAAAAAAGACCCATGTCACTCAACAAATGATTACCCTAAGTGAGATTTAAGATAATTTAACACATATTTACCCTAACAAAATCAGATTCTTGTCTATGTTTTATTTGAAGTGACCTATAAAATAAAACTTTTAAGGATAGAATTATATAATACAGAATTCATGTAAAATAATTTTTCTTCATTTTTCTGTAAAATTATAACCTGATAAAATTGTTAAAAGAATTTATCACCGAGGCTGTACCTTCATTAATATCTTTTGAGCACATAACATTAACTTCATGTTTATTTCAGGTAACAGGTTTATATGTACTATCAAGAGTGTATCTATTTATTTGAAAATTAGATATACATTCTTATATGAACAAATAACATTTTAAGATGTCTTAGATGTAGAAAAGCCTAATGTTCCTGTATCAAAATAGATCATGGATTAAAATATCATAATAGCTTCATTTACTTAGTATATTTAATGTAAAATGTAGCTCATGATTTCTTATACTTCTGTTAATCTGCACAGTTAATTATATGTAGTGATTATGTAGGGGAGCAATAAGGTATAGATAATGCTGATTATTAATATGAGAGCATGCAATATTATCTAAATTCAGCAACATGAAATAAAAAATAAAATGAAACTAACAAAGATACACAAAGGACAAAATAATGCAACCTTTCCTTAGAAACAGTTAAATGTGGAGAATTAAAAAAGAATAGCTACATTAAAAAGGATGTCTTCCCTGCTGCTGAATATGCTTCTCAGTTCAGAGGGGGTGGCATTACATCCTACCTCCTCACTCTACCACAATCTGTTCCTGACAGGACTATCCATCTGTTTAGCCCGAACAGCCCTGCAGTTGCTTATGTGCTTATTCACAGATATAAGTAGGAGGTTGACTGCAGGTTTTCTGACTTATACTTGAATCCAAGCTAATGTGACACATTTGGAACCATAGCTGCACATGTTCTGGTTTAATTGGAAAATCTCTCCTTTGACTTTCAGAATAGCATAGAAGCAGAAACTCTGAGTCTAAACAGACCTAGATTCTGAACAGAGCTGATGCTACTTGAAGAAGAAATGGAGATGCAGTAAGAAAACAAGGGTAATCGAGAGGCAGGGATGTCTCTGGAAGGAGTGAGCAGCTGGCATTCTTCGTAAGTTTTCTGTGCATCACTGATGGGAGGTAGAGATCTTGGGAAGAGTCTGTTGGTTTAACATGATCTCTAAATGATGGAAAATATCCTAATAGTACAAGATAACTAGGACCTCGTTTGTTTCTATCAACAATGACAGACAGCCTTGTACAATTCCTGAACACTCTTGCTGCTTTTATATGATATTCTTGGACTTTGGAACTATTTATAAATGCAATGGTATTTTTTGGCTGGAGGTTTTAGAGGGTGGAGGCGTAAGTCAGGAATTGGACTTCGTTCACACTTCTAGATTTTAATCAAGGTACCCTACCAACGATGTTGCAGATCATACGATGTTGACAGAGCAAGATGCACTGAACATGTGTCAAGCATGGAGAGCCTGGGGCTGTGCCACAGCACTTCAGCATGATTATTCATGGTGCACTTTGCCTTCTAAAGTGCTCCAGCTCCTAGTGGTAACTGCCTTAAAGTGAGAACTAGCCTCCTCAGTTTTCAGAACACTTGTAATCCAAGGACGTCACACATCCACATCTTTGCATTGCTCTTCATATCTCCTTTATAAAACTACTTAAAAAGCTCAAGTTCCAACTCAGATGTGAAGTACCTGAGGAAGCTTCCTCTATCCTATCAGCCAGTATTAACAACTGGCTGCCACTGTAATTCCACAGCACTTAGTTTCCTCTGGGTATTGTGCTTAAAATTTAAGTGAGTCACTGTTACTGACTTACTTTTATTTTCTAGTGGGTTTGGATGTCTTATTTCTATTTGTGTGACTCTATTTTCTTAGCAGCGCATTTTAAGGAAAGTAGGGTCTCAATCAATGCTTATCAAATTTGAAGTATTAATAAAATTCAAGTCTTAGTGAAGCCTTTGCATAATTACGAGTATATACAAATAGACTAGTTTTAAAATGTTGATTTCTTATAATTCTTATCAGGAATTTTATTTGTCTACCCCTTGATAATTTGAGAATATTTATATAATAAATATTTCTGTGCAAATATGATCTGCTAAATCTAGAGTGGGTGACAAGTGGCTATTGTGCATTGTGACCTGGGGAGGAAATAAAAGTTGCAATCTTCTAAGAAGTCGGGAAGAAATATAATGTCTGTGGAATTTTTCAGAATGTAAGTTTTCTTTTTCTGACAAATAGTGACTGCTGAGAAACAGAAAAACATGGGGCTGGCAGTAGGCAGAGAGAGAGAGAGAGAGAGAGACATTGAGTTAGAATGAATATACTCTCTTTATAATAACAAACAGGGACAGTATTCCCATTCTTATCTACTTTAGCAAGTTTTCCTGCCAAGTTTACATTAAAGCAAAATCACTCCTCAGCAGTCTCTGCATTTTTACTGTGATATGAAGTCACAAAAACAACAGAAATAGAGCATTTATTTTCAAGTCCCACTCTGGGAGGACTAAAATGTATTTCCTAAAATGGGTTCCTAAAATGTACTTCACTATTTTCTAAGGGAAGAAATAAAACAGTAAGATTACAGATGTCTTTTGCAAACACACACACACACGCGCACACGCACACGCACACGCACACGCACACACATAAGCACACGTGCCTGTGCACCCATTTGTACCTCAAATTGGGCAGCTTCACCTTTAATTAAGCATGTTGATCTCCTTAGAATCCATTTATCTGAAAAAATTGTTCCTTGACTAAACATGAGTATGAAAATCACAGACGTAACAGTAACAAAAAATTAACAAATTCTTAAATAATTGTAAGTTTCATTAGAGCTTTCCAGAAAGTTTTATCAAGCCAAATATTGAGACAGGAAAAACAAAATAGAGCAGCAAAGCTAGGTAAGATTCAAAACAGAGCGAAGTCTAATTTCTCCTTCATCAGGAGACACAGAGACCAAACAAGGAACTTCCCTGAAGAGCGTGAGGAAGGACAATTCAGCTGCCTTTAATACTCCGTGAAACTCCACCTCGCTTTCAACGATCATTTCTGCCACTTCATGTAGCAGATCTGGAAGTCCTACTTGGTGATCATTTTTGTGGCTTTTGGTAAAAAACACAGTGAAATGCTACTGTGCTACACAGGCTCAGAAAATATTATGGTGCGTCTGCACCTATACTATTTATTCACTGGATCTGACACTGCGAATTACAGCGTTTTCCAAGTAAAAATGACCTTGAAAGGTTAATGTTTTGATTGATTCAGGACATTAGGAAAGTCATGATGGTACAGCTAGACAGTCACAAAATGGGACGGCCTTAGAAAGTGGCAACTTTGATGGATAAGTATGTTCAAATAACAGGGAGTGTTTTGAAGCAGTTAATGTCAATGTGTCAACACACTGAAAAAAAGGTTAAACACCATATTTTTTTTATCGTACTCTGTAACTTATATTATGTGGAATGATAGGAAATGAAACAAATGTTATATTACCAGGTGTATTTAAGAAGAAATTTCCAAACTGACTCTGGACATAGTCAACAAGGATAGTCAATCTTTTTGGTGCTGGTAAAGGTAGTTCATTAACAACATTTGAAATAGAATAGAGATAAAGCAAAAGCTCTATAGTTTGCATACTTACTTTTCATCTAAGTCAGTTATTGTGATTGTTACAGTATTATATGAAATGGGTAGAACATTTATTGTTACCTCCTTTTGACAGAGAACTGTGACTTAGACTGTGACTTGAATAATGTCTAACACTTACTTCCTGGTGAACTCAGGTTTTAAAACCAGTGTTTGAAGCACAAGTAATGTCTCCTGTACTTTATTGTAAGACTAAGATGAAATAATATAATAGATGTAAGTATAAAATATAATTACTTAGCATTTTTGGTTATTATGCAGTTGATAGTATAGGCATAAAAATAAATAGTAGTTCATTAAAACATTAGTGTTACAGAACCAGAATAATACTATGCCATTAAGTATTACACAATTGTCCTGTTTTCATATGCTATTTATGGGCTAGATAATATAAGGAGGTAATCTCAAGTAAAATTTTTCTGTAAATAAAATCTTCAGAATTCCAGGCAGACATCTTATAAGCAACATCCACAAATTTAATAGATTAAATTCGGGTATAATAACTTGTCCAGTTCTGATTTGCTAAGTCCATCAAATTTTGCCTAAACACAGACATAGACAGTCCTGGCTGGTGCTATGAATTTAATGCCATTTCCTGACAAAGGAAAAAAATACAAAACAGCAGATTCAGCAATGCAAAAATTTAGCACATTTATATCTTTATTCCTGGTTTGGCTCAAAACTTATACTCAAGTTACATGAAAAATGTTCCTATTTTTACTGATTCATTTCAGTGAGTGATTACTGTGAACCTATTCTATGACTATTTTTCTTCTAAACTCTAATTCACAACACTAAATTCCAAGATTTACTTCTGGTTCTCAAAATTTTCTTCTTCAATTTAGATATAAATTTGAGTATAATTGCTAAGTGTTTTATTAGTGTCTAAATCTTGCAGTCTTCTAGGATGCCTGTCCTTGATGCTGATTGTTGGACTTTCTGCATTTTAATACTGCAACTGAACTATTAAATTTTCTTCCATAAGTGCTATATAATATTGTGCAATATTTTTGAATACTGATGTAATCTCATTTTATGCAATTCAACATCAGTTTGAAAAACCTGATGAAAGAGCTGATTATGTAAGGAAGTGTGCATTTAATAAAAATAAAGTTAGGAGTGTGTAGGTAGTTTGGAACCTCAGCAGAATTGGATTGCTGCACAGATTCCCTAGAATGAGGATTGCCTGGGGACATAGAAGGCATCCTGTCTAATGTATGCTGAACTTAAATTTGAAAGGAATACTTATATCAAATAGGTTATAATGTTGGGTAAGACTAAAGATGTTTTGAGAGAAATTTCGAGCTTTAGGTAATTAAATAATTTAAAGAGAAATTACACAAATAATATTTATTTTTTCACTGCAAGTATTTGAACACATGGCTATTTGGCAGGAAGCTAGTAGAAAGTGTTCCCTCCTTCACCGGTTCTGGAAAGACCTCTCAGGTGCCTTTTGCCAATGTGAATTTTGAAGTCTATAATCGATGTGTGTCTCATACCAGACTTACACCAACCAGTAAGCCCTGTAGCCATTAGCCCAGGGGGACTAGAATGTTTTCCTTTTATCATGCCTTCTGATTTTAATTACAATTATTATTTGCATGCTTAAGGTTGCATATTCACCCAAAATGGAAAATATTAGAAACTGTTCCTGGTACACCAATGTAATTCATTTGGTACAGAAAAGAAAGAACACATATAATAATAACAATAAGAGAGGTTATTCTATGATATTAGGCCTTTTTGAAATCATTATAACCTTATTAAAGGTACTTTCTTAGCTTTATTTATAGCAAGATAATGCACTTTTGCAGGTTAGAAGTCTTGAATGTAGGCAATGTTTATTTAAGAGTGTGTTACATAAGATATTGCAGTTCAAAATAAAATCCAAAAAAGCTACAAAAATCAAGTCATAGGGGATGATTAATAGATATTTGACCCATCTTTTAGTGATAAAGTTAAATAAACTACCCTCCATGGGGCAAATGTCACCTGTCATGATTCTCTTGGCAATAGACCTATTGGATAGCTATCCAATCTTTCTATTTGGTGTGAGAGAATATTTCAACTAAGATCTATACGGCTTTCCAGTGAAGCTCAGCCTTTCACAGAGAACTACTGCATTTTCACTGGGAAGTGAGTACATGAAAATAGAAATCATCTGGGCAATAGTGATCAAAAGAATTTCCACTCAATCCTCTAAATAATTTTCATTATTATTCCTTTCTGAAGCCTGAGTTCTCCCAGGAATTTTAGCCAACTGGAATCAATCTTCTCAAATAATTTTTGAAAGATATCTCCTAAGAAATAGAAGAAAATTTTTGGCAATATACATTCTGAAACTAAGCAAAATTCATTATCCTTATCTGCCCAGCAATATCTTCCTCTTTCATCCTCTACCATGGTGAAAAGGTAAACCAATCTAATCATTTAGTCTCATGCATACTCACCATTTTACTACCAATACTTTCTGCAATTTTATTTCCCAAACAATATGTTCCAAAACTCTAACATCTCCAGTGTCTCATGAAACTATTTCCTTTATCTTTTGCCTCTGCTGACACCCAATTCCCTCTTGGAGTGACAGAAAATTTCCTAACTTCTGGCATGGAAATGGCTGTTTCCCATTTGAATATGCTACAGAATTACTGGTACTATTCTTATTAAATCAGCACCATTTTTCTTCTTCATTTAATGAGCACCTTTTATTTAGATTGATAAAACATAGCTTTAGTAAATTTGAAACTTCCATGGCTGTCAAATCTAATCTTCCAATTAATTTTCCCTAGATAGAGGAGGGGAGTAAGCCCTCATTTACAGTCTTCTTGATGATAATTCCTACTGCAATCAGGGGACAAGTCTAGCATTTATGTCGAAAACAAACACAACAACGTAACTCGAAAGACACTGAATGACCTTAAGACAGTTTTAATGGCTCACTCCATAGACATACATTGTAAGTTAGATGTTCTGGGACTCTTTTTCTTTCTTAATCTCTAAAGTTGAAAATATATTTCCCCAGCTAACTTTTGAAATCAAGCTGAAAACTGTTTGAGATAATCGTAATTGCTTATAAAGTAGTGACAACATAAATTTGTGATCTCTAACTTGGTTTAAGTGTTATTACTCCTGGAAAATCAAATATCTTCTGTGATTTTGTCCAATTTCCTCTTTCCTTTTCCAAAATACTTATCGCCAACCTTCCCAATTCCTAAATTTTTGTGTCCATCTGTATTCAGCTACTTCCCCCCCACCTTTTTTTTTTTAACATGATCTAACATACAATTTTATGTAAAAGACTAATGTCTTTGGGAGTAAAAATTATTCAACTTTCCAATACAAGAAACTTTAGGAAAAGGGTCTTACACAAATTCAAAGAGTATGTACCTAAAGCATACTGGTCCTGCAAGGAAGGATGCCTTGGAAGACAGTGCACACAAGGAAATGACCAGAAAGTTATGTGACTGATATGCAATTCACATGGTGTTATTTGGCAGGAGAGCAAGGTAGAAAGGTAGGCTGGAAGCAACAAAAATAAATTGTAACTTTGGTTTCATTAAACATGGTTTTCACAAAAATAAATATCATTCTTTTGAACTTCCAGTTTTTCATCTAAGTCTACTTATACAGAGCCAAAGAAAACTGGATAAACAACATGAACATTTTAGTAGCAAGGAACACTAGAGGATGTCAGAACTACAGCGATCAGTTTAAAAAAAATTAATGGGAAAGAAAGAGAGATAAGTCATCAGTTATATTATTTAAAGCCATTTCAGTGTAGTTATTCATTTAAAAGGTCAGTTTGCAAATTTACTTTGCAAATGGAACAAATTAAGTAAATGATAGCCTGTGAGGAGATTGCACGCTGAATGTTAGCCAGCAGGGCACTGATGAGACCAAATAGAATGGGATTAGTAAGTGATTTTTCAACTGTTAAATGGTAACACAGCAGGAGAATGTATAAGGTTCTGTGATTTGGACCAAAGCTTCATGAATAGCTTTTTAAAATATTTAATTATTTCTCCTTTTGTTAGTACTCTCAAACTTGTACTGTTATTTAGTAACTCCTTTTAGTAAGACTTCTCAAAGTATCCTTTAAATTCTGTTTCATTTGAAATGAAAATAATTGATTGCATGAAAGCATTTTAAAATACTTCATAAAAAACACATTTAAGTATAACTATTTCATTCTTTCTTTGCATTCAAAGTGTGTTAATTTTTTTTTTAAGAAAAGAAGAAAACACAAAAGGAATAAGTTAAGCAGGTTACTTTTTTATACAACACTGAACAAAATTACTTTGTAAAAGTAGGATGGAAAATATGGTTATCTGCTGATGAAATATAGAGTGCTGCTCAATTTGGTATATGGCAGGAAGGAGAGCATTGAATTCATGTTGCCGTGATGAGTACCTATGAGCTGATAAAGACAGCTTAATTTATTTGAAGCTGTTTTTAACTAAAATGGCACCAGCTAGATTTGCAACAGAACACCTATGTCATTTTCCCTACCAATATATTTTTAAATGCATAATATTTAAGAAGGTTTGTAATAAACTAGTAATTTTATTTCTATGTGGCTTGGTATACATCTGTTATTTTGTCTCTCAGTTTTTTTTTTTCTCCTGATAAGGACACTCCAATTTTCTTTAAAGATTTAGAGCTCATTGTATTTTAACTTATTACGTCTAGATGGCATTGGTTCTAGAGAGGACCACAAGATTCAGGGTGGGCAAATTAGATTGTAGGCATTCTTTCAGTCATAGTATCAGGAGGAAAGATACATGAGCAATCATGTGTTTCACAAACAGTGATATTCATTTTACGGAATGACATAAGCAAAGCAAGAGTGACATAACAAAAGCAAGAACCATCCATACTTGAGTTGAAAAAGTAACTCAAATATTTCTTTATGACATGTTGAACTGAGTTGTTATCCCTTTTCAAGGGAAATGATAAAATCAGCATGGTTGGCTTCATGGAGAAATCTCTGATGTAATGTGGAATCTAAGCCCTTATACCTTGAAGGGAAGCAAGTCTATCCCTCATTACTTCTTTCATTATTCATTCTGACTACACAAGATAATACATTTAGCAACAGTTGTTTCATTTTCATAACACTTCATTGTATGAACTTGAGTCATATTTATAAATAAGAAGTTACTAGTATTTCAACTGATGTGTTGCTAATTCTGAATCTGATGACTTGGTAAAATTAATGTGGGTTCATACTATTGTTAATTTCTATCCTTTCTTCCTACACCAAGCCTATTTACTGAAGTAGAATGAAATATAATCAAAAACTTTCAAGAGCAATTACAGCGGATGTATGTCAAATTATATAGTAAAATACAACAAACCATTCTTAAAATCACAGTAAATGAGTCATAGAGAGCCTTCTCTTTCTTCATGATTAAACAGTGAAAAAAAAATCAATGGATGATTGTATCATGGAGAACTAACTACAGAATCAAACTACAAATTATATTTTTACTAAGAAAAAGAAATTAAGCAAAGAAATAAACAAAAGTGTAACATCTAGAATATATTTAAGAGTAGAGTTCAACATCATTCACCTAAATAAAATCATTAGATGGTTTCTTCCTGATGGAATGCTTGAAATGAATCTCAAATATCAACTATTTTTAACGGGAGAATATAATGCTCACAATTAGACTGACTAAACTGCTGGCAGTTTCATAATCTACTAAACCTATTTGATTGCCTAGGAAAAATGGAAATTGATTCCTCCTTGGACTGAAGCTTTATCTTTAGACAAGACATGCATGACACTTTCACAAGTTATAAAATGCTGAAGAAAATTCTTTTAAAAAATACTGCTCCACCTGCACTTGGTCTTTCTTCAAATACCAGGAGAAGAGACGTGTACTGTGTTTCCATTCAGACATGCTTGGAAGGTCGTAAGCTTCCTGTTACATCCTTAACATTCAGTGTCAGATTCAGAATCTTCCTGACATAATAACATAAATATTTTCTTTCAGCTTTGTCACCACCACCATCATCATACCTTCATTAGTGACAGAATTTAGCATTTTTTTCTTAGTATGTATTTGTAAAATACATAATATTTGCATCCCCTGTGGGTAATTAGTACATGTACAAACATATTTTAATTCCTTTTCTCATTTCCTTTCTCTTCGTTCTCTCTCCCTCCATCTCCTGATCTCCTTCCCCTTTCAAAAAGATCTATCTCCCTTCTTCCTATTATTTATCTTTTATTTTGCTTTTATATTTTGGGCTTCTCAAATATGAGAAAGAATATGATATTTAAACTTGTGTGTTTGATTTATTTCACTTCACATTATCGTCCCACAATGCATCCATTTTCTTACAAATAACTCAATAGCTTTTCAGTATTTTACAACAGCTTTTGAGTATTTTAATATAATAGTAAAGTAGAATATAATATATTAATATTAACATAATGTATATGTATATATACACACGTGTGTGTACATGAGAGACAGAGATAGAAGCCAAGAAAAAGCGAGTGAAAGAGATTTAGTACAATGCAGAATAGATAAAGAAGAATGTTGAAACTAAATTTTTAAAACAAATTACTGGTTATTTCTAAATCATATTACTGTGTCTTAAAATAAGAATAATAATATTAGAATTTAAGTTAAGTGATACAATCTATGCAAGTAATTTAGCAAAATAATAATTAGCAAAATCACCAATAAGATATTTTAGATTTCAATTAATGTTAACTGTTTTGCCAGATTGATTTTGGACCTAGCTCTTCTTGACTTCTTTTTAAAACATATCTGAAATTATCAATCTTTAATTGCTTCTTCTCTTCAAGTATATTCTAATAGGAAAAAGGTTATTGAATATGAAAAAGTACAAACGTAAGATAGATTATAGCACAGTACCTTTATTTTGTGTGAAAAGTTCTTCTATGAAGAACGATGAACAAATGGTCTCTATAATATCAGAAAGCAAGATATAAATTAAATTAAGGCATTATAGGAGCAATTTACAGGAGTGAAAGAAAATAAAGGATGTGTTATATATTAAAATGGATTCTGCAATGTTCTGCTTCAGATTAGCTATCAGGAAAAGACCTGCACCAGAACATTTCCTTGATTGTATCTTCTAGTAGATTTTTCTCTTGCATACTTTAATACATATGAACTATTAACAGGTGTGACATTGAATTTGTTTTACAAAATATCTGTATTGTAGCATTATGATCCCTTAAACTTTTATTGAAATTTCATATTTTTGAGTTCTTAATTGAAGGAATATTTGCACGAATTTGTGTGGTACAATTTGGTATTTAATGCACATGTGCTATATACAGTGATCAGATCTGGGTAGTTAGTGTATCTATTAGCCCAAATATTCATCAATTCTTTGTGGTAGAAGCACAAACAATTCTTTCTGATAGCTATTTTCAAATATACAATTCATTTTCAACCAAAGCTACCATACTGTACTATAGAACATTAACACTTATGCCTCCTATCCAACTGCATATCTGTGACCATCTTCTTTCTATCCTCCTTGCAGTTTTCGATAGGCACCATTTACTCCTGTTTCTGTGAGACTGAATATTTTAACTTTCACATAAAAGTGAGAATCTGCAGTATTTGCCTTTCTGCTACCAGTATTTCACCTAACACAATGAGCTCCATGATCATTCATGCTGCTGCAAATGACACGGTTTCATTAATTGGTATGGTGCCTGATAGTCTATTGTGTGAACATAGCACATTATCTTTTCCATTCAGTGTTTAATAAGCATCTCACTTGATCATATATCTTGGCTACTGTGACTGGTTCTGCAGTAAAGAAGGGTGCAGATATATTCTTGATATATAGATTTTCTTTCCTTTGAATACATATGCAGTACTGGAATTGCTGCATCCTGTTGAGGCTCTATATTTAGTTTATTTTTTTTAAAAGAATGACAGTATTGTTTTCTGTAATGGCTGTAGTGGGTTAGAAATCTGCCAAAGTATATAAGAATTTCCCTTTTCCCACATCCTTGCCAGCACTTGTTATTTTTTGCATTTTTGATAGTAAACATTAAAATGGGTAAGTGGATATCTTTTTGCAGCTTTCATTGACATTTCTCTTAATGATTAGTGATGTTCATTGTTTTTTGTCTAGTATATCTAGCCATTTTTTATCTTCTTTAGACAAATATCTATTGAAACCATGTGCCTATTTTAAAACCACACATTATGAATGTTCTTTTGCTATTGAGCTGTCATTTACATATTCTAATATTAATCCATTTTTAGATAAATAGTTCAAAAATATTTTCTCTTACTCTGTAGGTTATATATTTACTCTATTGAATCTTTTCTTTCCTGTGGGGAAGATTTTTTGTTTGTGATCACATTGGTTTATTGTTGTGTTTTTTTATTCTGCTTTTGAGGTCATATAAAGAAAAATCACTGCTGAGACCAATATCTTAAAACATTTTCTTTATATTTTCTTCTCTTAATTTCATAGTTTCAGGTCTTCTATTGAGACCTTTGACCAATTTTGATATTTTATTTTGGTATATGGTAAGAGACAGAAATCTAGTTTACATCTGAATTTGGATAACTCCTCATACTTACACATATTTTTAGAATGTGAAACATCTGAGTAGGTTTATTGACTAATCTACTTCATTTCCATTGAGTTTCCTATTTTTGATGAATTATGCTTTATTGCTTTAATTTACTCTTGAGGATTCTTATTATTTTTAATATCAGCTTTAGTAAAAATTTACATATCATAAATTTAACCATTTACATCATGCAGTTGAGTGGATTTTTAGTATATCCATGTTGGGAAAGGCAGTTGTGTACACTTTCTAGCCTCATAAGATCACATAATATATGCTTCTGGCTCATTTTCTTGCAATAAGATAAGAAACTCTTACAACCTAATGAACGTATGACCTCATTTAACAAGATCATTCCTTGATCCAATTTCCATGTGTACTTCTATGCTCTGCTTTACTGTGTACACCATCTAACATTTGGACACATCTAAGATTTCAGTTGCTGGTGGAAGGAAATGTGACCTTTCACCTCTAGAACAAAAGGCCACATTCTCCCTTCAAGGGCTGTTGAAGGAGAACTATTGGCTATAGAGGACCATGCTCAGAATAGAAAGTGACTTTGCTCTATCTCTTTCCTATGTGAAACACTGTTTCTGCCACTGTAAGTGTGAGTTCTGTATTTCCTGGTAGGTCTGATACCTACATACTTCTCTGAGTTGATCTCTTGGGTTTGTTATTGTTGGTGGTAGGCACTATTTTGACCTTTGGTATTCTCTGCTGTGAGATTCTTCCTTCAGTGGTGGTAAAGGCTTCACTGTCTTGACAATTCATAACTGTGGGCAACTATCATGAGTGGCTAATTCCAAAATATTTTAATCAGTCCTAAAAGATATCTTCTGACCTATTTTTTCCTCATCACAGCTCTTGGAAACCATGAATTTACTTTCTGTATGCAGAGATTTGCCATGACTGCTCATTTGATGTAAGATGAACAATACAATATGTAGTTATTTTACTTAACATGCTTTCAAAATTCATGCCTGTTTTAGTATATATTAATAATTCATTCTTTGTATGTGTAAATAATATTTCACTGAATATATATCATATTTGTTTTATTCATTCATAAATTTATAGAAATTTAAGTTGTTTGGGGAGTGATGTTGATGTTTTGCAAAATGAATGAAGCAATGTACAATACAACTATCAATACATGAGAACCCTAATTTCTTTAAATTCACTCCAATTTTTACTAATGTTTATCTTTTTTATTGTAGCAATCCTGGCTGAAAGTGAGGTGTCATTATGGTTTTCATCTCCAATCCTATAGTGGCTAATATTGCTTAGTAACTTTTCATATCCTTATTGACCTTTTGTATGTTTTATTTAGAGAAATGGCTATTCAAATAACTTGCTAGGTTTTAATTGAGTGGTCTATTTTATTATTGCATTCTAAGAATTCTTTATTACCAAATATTTTATTTTAAAGTATTTTTCTACATTTGTTAGTATCACTAAGCTTTTAAAGATAATCATATATAGATCTCTCATATTACATTTGAATTGTTATTTGGGTAATCTCTTATTTAGTAAGAAATTCATTAGCTGGGATAAGTTACATGGCATATGCAATGATAAATTTAATTTGTCAAATTAATTGTACAAAGTATCCAAGTGTTTCATCAAATGATTCTTTTTGTGTTTGTGAAAGTCTATCTGGATTACATTAACATCTGAATCAGTATACTAAGTAAGGCAGATTATCCTGAATGCATGTGGATCTCATCCAATCACTTAATTACTGTACTGCATACAACAAAATATTGGAATAACAAGGAATTCTTCTTGCATTTTCCTCTCCAAGGACATGAACTTACAATAATTACACTTTTAGGTCTTCAGCTTACTGACTGTAGATATTAGGACTTCTCAGAATTCCTAATCACAGCAGTTATCTATCATCTATATATCATCTGTCTATCTATCTATCTACCTATCTATCTATCTATCTTTTACCAATCATCTATCTCCTATTTTTTCTGTTTCTGTAGAAAACCAGGACTAGAACAAATTCAATTCATAGAAAAAAAGAAATTTTAAGGGTGAGGTTTCTGAATTTGTTTTGGAGTTTCTGCAATTGGATCTCTGATTTGACCAGACTTAAAGATAATAATGATTATTCTTAGTAGTAAAGACAACACTAATAACTCATGGCACGATGCGGCAATAGAGATACACTAAATATCACTATTGGATACTCCTAACCAAACTTTTATTAGGTGTTAAGTGACTGCACAATGATAGTGTTGAACAATTTTTATAAATTAAAAAATATGAGATGTCAATGGACAAAGTAAAGAAAAGGATAAGATAAGGGATTCAAACTCATAAATCAAGTGCTGCATAAATTCATCTCTTCTATGTGTTTTCTGAAGGGGTCAGATATGCAGAACTGAGTGTTTGGTAACTCAAACTTAAAATCTTATCTTACAACTAGATAAAAATATAGTGCTTGCTGCACTACCGGCTTCAGGATGTAACTACTCTTAAAGCAAGGACCTTGATTGAGATGACATAGCATCTTGAAGGTTGGGATGGGGAGTACCAGGGAGTCCCTAATGAAGCTAAGAACATGGAACCCTTAAATTCTGATGAGGCTTCTTTACTGCTGTAAATTCCTCAGGCCCAATACAAGCAATGGAATAGTTTCCCTCCCACTTCATCAGGGATTAACTAGTCATTCAAAGGCTAACTAATGAGTTCCTTTAATGCAATGCAAGACAATAAAGATTGTCCCCAGGATTTATCCCCACTCCATTTCTCCTTCAGTCTAGGTCTACAACTAGAGTCTAATGACAGACTCCTAAAGGTAAGGGATAAAGTGTGAAACATGAGGAAGTGTGCTATACTGCAAAATAACTAGCATGAATTTTAAATTTATATATATATATATATATATAGTGAATATTTGTGGGAATGGATGCTGAAGGAATGAGAAAATGTAGAAGGCATATAAAGCTAAATGAGGAGACACTTACTGGATAGGTTCACTAACAGATTCTGCGTTTTTTAATGAGGCATCTCATGTAGTTAGAAAAAGTTCTAATAGTTTGATGAGCAGAAAGAGCAAGTTGGAAGTATTGGACCTGCCTCAGCTGATGACAAAGCAAAGGATTTAAAGTATCAGTGTGGGGGCAGGTTAGAATAAATTCGTTATTCCAGACATTTACTTAGGAGAGTTGACAAGACATGTCTTTCACCTCTAATGGGAGAATCAATTTGTCAGAGTAGCCATGGCATCTCTTTGGCTTCTTTCAGTGGGAACTGCAGTCACTGAATTGGGATACTTTAATGCAATGGAAGTAATGATCCCATGGGTGGCAGTACCAAAAGGCAACAGTTAACCATAAAATAAAAGATGAATGTGACTAGTGTAATTGACAACAGTGTCCAGGTAACAAGGACAATAATCTGATTTATTCAGATGGCTTTTGCTCCAATGTATTATGATGCTTCTAAGAAGTGAAATAGACAGAAATTCTAATAAAATCTTGCTTTGACTGTTTAAACTCATAAAAAGAGAAAAATGTGCCAGTCAGTCAGTGTCAGGGTTAAGTTTGTATATGTGCCAAAAATATCTTGAATGAGGAAGAGGTCAGGTTCCTTTGGGGAAAGACCCTGGTACACTACCAAAAATTTATACTGTAATATTTCTATGTCTTTATCAAAGGGGTTTGTATCTTTTTACTCAGACAACTTCAATGGAAAAAAATAAATAATCAGATCTTCAAGAGTACTGTCTCAAAATTGACACTGATTCTAAAAGATTTAAATGTCACAGTGGTTTACTTGAGTGAGAGTAGAGGCTATGGAAGTCACTGGGTTAATGGAGTTTTAGATCTGTTCTCTCTTACTGTGGTTTTCTAAGTGAATCCGGTGGGGTTTTTTTCCTCCAATTTCAGAATTTATGATTGAAACAGACACAGCATGTGACACAATCTTACTTTGGTTTCCCAGCCTATAGAGTAAGGTGGGACAGGTCATATAAAAGCTATTAGAACTCCCTTCAAATTTAAACTTGCTAATTAAAAGCACACCTTCATCACTAGAAGGATTGGAGAGATTAGTGCTATTTTCAGACATTTGAGATACAGTTGTGGTGATTCCTATTATGTTCTATTCACCTCTCCCATTTGGCCTGCGCAAACAACAGATCTCAGAAAATGCCTGGGTTATCGCAAACTAAGCCTAGTGATAATTCCAATTGCAGCTGCTGTACTCCCTGTAGTTTAACTACTTAAGAAAATTAGTATATCCCCTGGTACCTGATACGCAGCTATTGCTGTAAGACATGGCTCTGTTCTCATCTTGTCCATCTAAAAGCAGTTATGTTCCAGCTGCCAAAGTCATCAATGCTGTCTTACTTCTACCACAGTGGTACGTTAACTCTCTCGTCCTGCTATTATTCTTTCACAAGATACGCTATTCCATTCTGTTGATGCCTTTATGCTGACTTGACTTTAGTGAGCCAGAAGTAGTAACTATTTTTAGACTTATTGGACCAATATTTGTGGGTCAGAGAGTAGGAAATAAATCCCCCTTTACCCCATAAAATTCAGGGTTGTTGTACCTCACTGAAATTTCTAGGAGCCCAGTGGTATTCAGCATACTGTAATGTGTTTGTAATGTGCAGAAGAGATGACACATCTAGTACCTAAAATAAAAAAGGAGTACAGTATCTAGTGAACTTATTTGTATTTTTGAAGCAAACTGTGTCTGGGTGTGCTATTCTAGCTCCTTTATTAAATAACACAAATATCTGGAAATCTTGAACTGGGCCCAAAACAAAAGAACAGATCTTACAATCAGGTCCAAGCTGATTTTTCAACTTATTTGCCACTTTACCCATGTAACATAACCAACTGCAGTGATTCCTGAGGTGTCAATGGCAGGAATGGGATTCTACCTGGCCTTGATATGTGGACTGCTATTGCTATTACTATTGCTATTATTCTTCCTATTGCTATTATTATATGCCATTATTGTTTTGGAGTAACACTATGCCATTCTCTACAGATAATTATTCCACTATGAGAGATAACTCTTGTCATACTATGGGACCTTAGTAGAGTGCTTGCTTGTGGGCTACCAGTCTACCATGTTGGGTCAGTTGGTTATAATGAACTATATGCTATTTAACTCATCACCATAAAATTGGGCATGGATGGGAGCATGGAGGATCATATTTGAGCAATTCTGAGGGCACAAGTAAGTTTCACAGAGAAATAGCAAGATGCTCATTTTCTCCATTCTCATTAAACTATTCTTTCTCTTCTAGTCCATACTTATGGCCTTGTACGGAGTACCTTATGGCTGATTGACAGAGGCAGAAATGACTCATGCCTGCATTATGGAGAGATAGTATAATAGGCAAGGGCTCTCTGAAAGTAGGTGGCAGCAGCATTGTAGATCACGCCTAGGATAATCCTGAAGGAGAATGGTAAGGCGAACTTCAACTTGCACAGTTTGTCTAGTTTTCCTTAGATGAATAAATGATTAAATGTGTGATTATTTACTTATTCATAGGCTAGGGCAATGATTTGATTATGTGGCTGGGGATTTGGAAAGACCTTGATTGGAAAAAATGAGGACAAGTAGGTTGTTACTTTTTCTATTCTGTCTCACCTGGTTCCATATGTATTTTGAGATTGTCTACTTAGACCTGTGAAATACGCTGTTGATGTTTTAATTGTGACTGCATTAAATAAGTTTTGAGTGTATGGTCATTTTGACAATATTGATTTAGGCATAATTTTGGATTATTTATTTCATTCAAAAATAAAGTCCAGTCATATTTAAGCCACTGTTTTGGGATCTAGTACTATTTTTATTAGTGATTGAGCATTTTCTTTTATTTTTTATTTTTAAAAAGTGAAACAAAAAAGGTAGAAATAATACAGAATTTCAAAAAAACAGTAAGAAATCAACACTTTAATAGATGCATCCAATACTCTTCTTTATCACTTCTAATAAAATGAGATTCCAGTTTGGCTAAAAGGTTAAGTAGCAAGAGATAGTTTCACGGATTTTACTCAAGTACGAAGACTTTAAATACTTCTTCATTTAGTACTCAATGGGTAGCAGCACACTGTATTTAGTTTTGTATTGACTCTACTGTGCTTGAAGTAAGGTCTTGTCTATTAAGAACTAAAGAGAGAGTGAGGAGGGGGTAGAATTCAAGCAAGAATGAGAAAGCTTTCATCAGGCGAATTAAGATAAAATGAAACCAAATTTTCTTATCTTAATAGATCTTCCAAAATAAAAAAATAATGGTTTTAGCAGTAAGTTTTTACTTAACAACATGCAGAAATCAATATTACATTGAAATTTGAAAATTAGACAAAATGAGAGATTTGAGTCTTTCCCTTGGTGTCAACGTAATCAAGAGTTCTCTTTACTATTGTACTTCAGATAAATGATATCTAATTTGATGACTCTAAAAATTTTGAGCAGTAAGAATATATTTTTGCCAACTTTAGTATGTTTATTGAAAAAGTACATGGTGCATTGATTTCATGGTCATTGCAAGTTTACAATGAAGAATAAAAATGAAAACAATATTGAACAGTATTAGACACATACTAATTGAGAAATTAAATGTAAATTATACAAGCATTATATTATCCATTTTAATTTGATATTATTTTAAAATTAACTCAAAAACTGTTTCTGCTGAATGTCTTGTATACTGGGAACTTTCAGCAATTAAGAAAAGAGAGTGGTTGTATTTTCTGTAGAATGCATAAGTTATCATTTTTACAGTGATTTTTTGTTTGCTTTTTGATTTTTATCTTAATGTAATTATACATTCACAGGGAGGTGCTGTCTATGCTTTCTAGCCTCCACCAATGCTAACCTTTTCTATACTTACAGCCCAATATCAAAGCAAGACAGTTCACACTGGTAAAATCCAAGGAATTTATTCATGTTTCCCAAGTATAAATTTACTGACTCTGTTGTGTATATATGTATACTTTTTAAAAACTCTATCACATGTGAAGCTTACGACTATCATTGCATTGGCTTTCACATTTCCCAGCACCAAAAGTCTTCATTGTTTAATCCAACTACATTCATTCCCACTTATACTAACTTAATCCCTAGTCAAACAGGAACTTGCTTTTTAAATTATTATAATCATGATCATTTCGATAATGCTACAAAAATGAAATAAAACAATACATCCTCATTGAAGTTTGAGATTTCCCATTTGACATAATTGTACTGAAATTCACCTAAGTTATTTTAAGTCTCAATACTCCATTTTACTTTTTTCCTATTGGGGCCAGGATGTAGCTCAGCAGCACAGCGCCTGCCTGGCAAGCATGAGGTCCTGACTTTGAATCCCAGTACAAAAAAGAAATCAATCATCTTGTCCATTTTATTCCTGAGTAGTAGTCTGTAGGTATTTTTGTATGAATGTAGGTTTCATTTCTTTAGCTTAAATGTTCAAGGAGGGAATTTTCAGGTCTCATTTTTGTTTTAACAGAAACTGACAATTATCCAGACTAGTCATATTTTATATTTCCACCAGCAATATACTAATGATTCAGTCTTTCTTAATTGCCAGAATTTAGAGTTATCACTTTTTAAATCATTCTCATAATTATATAATAAAATTACATTTTTGTTTCAAAATATGTTTTAAAACGTGTGGGGGAAATGTATATATCACTGTTTTCTGTATATAATCTGTTCAATATATTCCATTCAGTGAAATATTTGTTTTATATTTTGCTCAATTTCTAACTGAATTTTTTAGTACTGTTTATAATCTTTTTGAATTCTAGATATAAAACGGGTATCACATATGTGACTTACAAAGTTTACAATCATGTGATTATTTATTCTTTTCAAAGGGAATTTTTAAAACAAAGGGGGTTTTTTAAAGCATATTTGAATGAAGTTCAATATGTTATCATTCTGTACTCAACTGATTATCAACTAATTTGCATAAGAGTGAATTTGGTATGTCTTAAATAATATAGTAACAAACTGGTGTGTGTTCAATGTTTCCCCAAAAATGTTTTGCAAACTTATTTCTAGTATACAGTGGAAACTATTTATGCATTAAGAAACAATTTTGAATATATGAGAAAATACTGGGACCTTTCCTACTTACCTTCACTCTGTTGGCACTTATAGTTTAGTCTAAAAAATACTATTTTTCCATATTGTGAATATTAAAATATTATTTTACTTTCTTTTTTTATTTTAAAGAGAATAAAACAAAAGAGGGCAGAACAGAGCAGATCGGAACAGGACAACATAGGCAACACAGTACTTTACATTAAGACAACCAGACATTAACAGTAGCTATCACAATATCTCTTTCTCTGCTATAGTTGAGCATAGTTTCAAATACAATAATATCAAACATAACAAAATAGTATAAAGCCATGCATAGAGTGAAAGAATTACAGGGCTTTCTTAACCAAATAACAGAGAATGATCAATGGGTACTATAATATCTCATTTTCGATAAAAAAATTTTTTTATACTATGACACATATTCAAATCCCAATAAGACACAATGTGATAGAACCAATGGTAGTAGAAGAATAGAAGCATGGTAGGACTTCTAAGAAGGATGATCTTAAATCAGCAATAGCTGTCATAACATTTTGTTTTCTTCAAAACAGCTGTTCATACCATCACACATGATATAGTCAAACAAAACAGAATAAAACCATTCCAACTGATGAATGAAAACATTGAAAGGCTTCAAAGCTATGAGATGGGGACTCATGCTTACCATAAAATCTTATATACTCTTATCAACTCTCATACTAGGGAGACTATATGGTATTTATACATGTGAGGCTGGTTTATTTCACTTATGAGTATGGTCTCAAGTCGTGTCCATTTATTTATAAATATCTCGATGTGATCATTCTTTATAGCTGAGTAGTACTCCATTGTATAAAAATGCCACAACTTTTTTATCCATTCCTCAGTTGATGGGCACTTAGGTTGTTTCCAAGATCTGGCTATTACAAATTGTGCTGCTATAAACATGGGT
>PVJX010001919.1:0-87319 GCA_004027295.1 Dolichotis patagonum | reverse complement strand
TTCTGGGAATATGCCTAGAAGCGGAATAGCTGGGTCAAATGGGACTTCCAAACCCAGCTTTTTGAGGAATCTCCAGACTGACCTCCACAGTGGTTGCACCAGTCTAAACTCCCACCAACAGTGCAGAAGAGTTCCTTTTTCCCCACAGCCTCTCCAGCACTTGTTGCTGGTAGTTGTTTCTATCCTGGCCATTCTTTCTGGGGTGAGATGGAATCTCAGTGTGGTTTTAATTTGCATTTCTCTCATGACTAATGATGATGAACATTTTTTCATGTATTTATTTGTCATTCGTATTTGTTCATCTGAGAACTGTGTATTCATTTCAGATGCCCATTTTTGGATTGGGTCTTTGAATTTTGCGGGTCTGATTTTTTTTAATTCTTTATAAGTTCTAGACAGAAGTCCTTTGTCTGATGGACAGTCCATTAAGATTTTTTCCCAAATTGTGGTATTTTACTTTCTAAGATGAAGTAAAAGTATCAATTTTATTTTCCTTGGTCATGTCATTCTTCCTCCATTAATGAGCATAAAATATGCTTGCAAAATATTGATATGTATTACTTTTTTATCTTTAGCTTTTGTGAGATAAGGTCTCACTGAGTAGTCCAGGATGGTTTTGAATTCACTATATAGTCCAGACTGATCTGGAACTTATGACAATCCTCCCGTCTCATCCTCCTTAGTACTGTGATCACAGGCATGTACCACCCTGCCCAGTAATACTGATATTTCATATACTGCAAATTTTCAGTTTACTGAAGGTGAACTACACAATGATTATATATATTATTTTTCTGGAAAAATCTATATTGAAGGAAGTATTTTATTGTTTGATGCATGCTTCATTCATTCATTCATTCATTCATTTATTCAATAAACATGGCTTGGCCCACAAAGTGCTATAAACTGTTTTAAGGTTTAATGAACACATTGGTATAATATCTAGCTAATACAGAGGTTGCTATGATATAATTTTTGCTATATAAATCTAAATATAATGTACTACTAAGTTCTCCAACTGATTGAGCAATGTACAACATACTTTTAGCCATAATTTCAAAGTTTTTAAAAAATTACTTTATGTTTTTGTCTTCACAAAATCTCCAGTACTTTCTCAGATATTTATGTAGAAATATTGTTCCTTTGTTTTCAGAGATACACTTGCACTAAGCCATGGTATTTTCTTCTGAAGAGAAAGTGTGTAAAACAGCAAAAATAAGTTACTAATTTTAGGAATATCCTCATTTAACTCAGCTAAAGTATAATATGATGATTCCATAAGAAGTTCAAAGTGTAATCAAATTATTTCTAGTAATATGATATATGGACCACATTGATGTTACTGAAAAAAATGCTACTTTGTCAAAAGATGACATAGTACAAAAAGTGACAAATGATTTTTAAAAACACTTTTAATGTTTCCTAGGTGTTTTATTCTGAAAACAAAATTTATATAATGAATCTAAGTTATCGTTTTTTGACAGATGAATTTTTCTACACAGAATCAGTTATTTTTAAGTTATATCATAAAACAATGTCTTTGCATCAAATATCTTTATTATTTAAATTCAATAAATGAGTGCTACCCAATATATGTAAAATTACACCTTGCAATGCCCTTTGTCATAAGTAAATATGTGTAGCAAATACTACCTGCATTGCCTATTAATATGTAGTCTCTGGAGGACTATAGGCAAGAAACGTATTAAAATTTTTACTTAAATTTTTCCTTTGTCCTGTTTCAGAGATGAACACTTTGTCTCAAATTATGTATAACAACAAAGCATATAATTTTTAGCACCTACATTAATACATTAAACATTTGTCTATTCATTTTTATATACTTGCTGTGGAAAATTCAAAAACACTGGGAGATAGATAGCTTTGATTCACTATGTACCCAGGACAATGCCAAGTGACTTTTAAATATAGTATCAGTAAATTCTCACACAATTTATATCATTAATACTCAAAATCTCCACTTTAGAGTTATTGGTACTGAAGCTAAGCATATTAGATATGCTGATTAAAAATGTAGCATATAAATGTAAACTCAAATCAAGGTATTCTTATCCTAGGACATGTGCAATTAAATGGCTATTAAAAACTAAAATATTTGTATGACTAGAGAATATAAATCATTGCAAGATTAAAACTGCAAAATAAGCAAATAACTCCTATACCTATCTGCTATGGTGAATCAGCTTCACCCTGTAAATAGAAGCTGCCCAACGAGAGTGATCAGATCCATTTTCTGAATATAAAAGCACCAATTGGGAGCTTTAGAAAATAGAAAATACATTTGACACAAAACTCAAATCAACAATGATAAAAAGAAACTGATAATAAGCTAAAAGAATAGTTTAAGTGAATCTAATATTGAAGGCATAAATATCTACTTACAAATGAACATACAGTGATGAGAAAACATTAGAAAGACTTTTTATGGAGAAAATAGACTATGAAATACTTATATATTTAGTAAAAATGAGAAGTAAAGATATTTGGAAATATCTCCTAAAAGACCAGAAAAAAAAAACCAAGATGTTGCAGCAGAGAATTTACTATCAACAGAAATGCCACATTTTGCACAATTCCTCTGGCATTACTCAGTGTGGACTTGTGTGATACGGTGTTCCAACAAGAAGCTTCTAGAACTAAACAATAATGTGGTTGAAAATATAAATTTTATTATAAGAATATAATAATTTAATTTCAAATGGAAAAGCAATTGGTAATAAATAATCAATTGCAATAATTAATTATAATTAAATAATCAGTTTAATAAATAAATCAATTGCTAGCAAAAGCAAATATACGAAGCATAGGAAATAAATTTGTGCATCTCAGCAGACAAAAAAACACATGTTAATTTGGGGATGATAAAAAATGCCAATAATGACATTGGTATATACAGTTAAATGATTAATTTAATAGGTACTTAAAGCCTGATTGAGAAGACATACATGCAGAGGATGAAGGAAGTAGGTAATCTATAATGTTTCCAATGTTCCTTGCAGAAGTTAGTGATATTTCAAAGTGAGTGAGGCTTATGAAGAATGATGGGACATGAAGTTACAGATGTGGGAGTTTAAAGTACCAGTTAGTGGATAAAATGAGTAAGTGGAAAGATTATTCTTTATTACAGGAAGCTGGATGATTATGTGGTGATATACTTGAGACCTGCAGCAAAAAAACCAATATAAAGTATTCTGTCTTACATGGCTTCTTCTATTTGGCCCCTTAATTTCTTCACTAAATATTTCTCCACTAAATATTTATATAAATGATCAGGTGCATAAGGAGTTTGAACTGGCTAGAAGCATAAAATACAATTTTACCAGGCTCATCTAATGCTTTATCATTTTAAGTATGTCTCTATGTGGGAATGATTTATTTAACTTACTCAGATCATCATTCTAGTGGTGGGCAGAAAACAGTATTGTAGCGATCAAGCAGTGTAGACATTAAAACATGATGCTATCAAGATTAGTAAGAGCATTCCTGCTTTAAGCAGCACTGTCCATTTCAGAGTCCTCTACACACATTTTTTAAAACTTAGCACTCTGTACATTTTGCACTGTGTTAAAGTCATTTGATAATACACCTTTTTCCTGACTTGCCCAAAGGTCTCAGAAAAAGTCCTCACTTTTTGTTTATTTCTATACATAGATATCCTGTAAAAATGAGGCTGAAGTTTGTTCTAGGCTCAGGCTTGACTCACATGACATCAGCTAATCTCACTAAGGGAAAAGGATAGAAGATTCTATTCCACTGTTTCAGAAAAATTATTACCCACAGTCATGTGTGAGTTAGTGTAAGAAATGACTTTGCTGGCGTTACTGTTCATCTGATGACTTCCATTTTAAAGTTCTAAACTTACTCTGTACACGCAATACTTCCTTCTAAATATTTGACTTTTATACAAGAGCTATTTAAGTTTTTATCTAGGCAAAAATCTATAAGCAACAAAGGAATTTTCACATCACATGAGATTTTCATCAATGTTTCGGGAGAAAAGACTGCATCGTTTGCTACACCAGATACTTATGAGGCTTCTGTAGGCTTCCAGCATTTTAAAATTCAGCCAGACTGTTGCTTTGAGAACCCAGTTTTCTATACAGAGGCATGAATTGGATGCTAGTCTATGACCGGATGTTAAAATGTATCTTTATTTCATTTTCATAGAGCTTATAAACTCTATAAAATGTATTGTGTTTTTAAGCATATAACATTGTTCATTGTTATTCATAAAGTCAATTTCCTTTTAAAAGTCACATTTTCCTTAAAATATCTGCATCCAATATGACGTTTTAAAATATTTCAATGTGAGAGAATAAATATACTAAAAATAAGTTAAAATAGAGTATGTAATTATTTTGTTCTCTCCCTTGGAGATCAGCTACTTACTCTTACAAACAATTTCTGAACAAGCAACATTTGCAAAGTGCAATGAAAAATTTCCTTAGGTTTTCTAGTGAAACATAGCCAAAATACCTTCAATTGCTTAGAAATTTTTAAAACTAAATTTTAATAAAATTTAATAAACACAAACATGTTCATAAACTTCCTGTTTTCCAGCAAATCCTTCTTATGCAGGTTTCAGATACATATCTTCCAAGTTTTTGACAGCCTTTCAAGTTATTTTAACAAATTTCCCATACAGTCCTGCTTTGCTCTATTGATAGGTCACCTAAACTTAGAAGGCCAACTCAGTCTTAAAATCTGCCAGTGATTTTTAATAAATCATACGGTACATTTGTGACCCATTTTTCTCTTCTATATATCAGATATTTAAGATAGATTCCAAGTATATCAGCTCAAATATTTTTGTCATTCTCCAGTTAATGCATGCAGCATATTGTGTGAGGAAAGTTTGATAGAATTCACTAAGATATTCTTAGGCTAGAAACCCTAAGAAGAGATAAAGAGATCATGTGTATGAACTGTCCCATTGAAGGAAGAACGTTGATGTCTTTTCTTGCTAATGCTATCCCTTGATTGCTGAAGGTTTCCACTGGGCTGGGGAAACTGCCTACCCCTACAAATATAGAGCACATCTGTGCATGAATGAAGTGACCTTCTAATCATTTGAAAAATGTCTTGAGGCTATATGTGAGGAGATGGGGGAGGTCCCCCATCCTCCTGTATTCTGCTAAGGGAAGTAATTCATACTAAATGCAAAGACCAGAAAAAATTAAATCTTATCTAATCTGTTCAAATCCATAGGACCTCTCACGTGGACTAACAAAACAGTCTTCAACCAATTTTCTCTAGCTTTAGTTCTCTACATTCATAGAGTAGCAGTGAAAAGTCTGATCTTTATTCCTTACTGCTGTCATTAGCATAAGTGGTTTGAGCACTAAGGATAGTCTTATCAGTGTGTTAATGCCATTTAGCTTTGAAGAAATCAAATTCATTGATCCTCTTCTCTACTACAGTTCAGGAGACCTATTTTATTGCCAACTGACTAGCTCATAATTAACTGAAACTTTCCCCAATTTAAGGCTAACTTCTAATATATGACACTTCTCCCAGAATTCTGCACCTATAGTTTATTTCCAATATGTTCAGGTTTTGACTTTTCCTTTTCACATTCTCTCTGTCAGTTCTAAGACTAATTTTCCTTCTAAACTTAGCTTGTACTAATGACAGGATATATGCACAAATACTTTTAAGTACCTAAATCATGAGTCATTCATTCATTCATTGCTCATTTATTCATCTATTAACATTATAAGTAACTGTTGGGAACGAGGAACCGTCAAGCTGTTCATAGCACACGAGGAGTGGAGAAAACAAGCTTCATTAACAGATTCTTACAGAACCACTGTAAGAAAAACTTAGAGAAGGAAACCGAATTGGAGCCCCTATGGACATCCAGTTTGGTAGGATCAAGGAAGAATTCTTATAAGGCTTGTTCTATGAATGAGGTTATAAATAATGACTCAGAGTTAACCAGCCGTGGAACAGTGTGAGAATATTCTAGTTGAATGGCACATCATTAATAAAGACAGCTCTAATACCATATTATGTGCAGAGAATTGTGATTAACTTAATATTTTGGGTACATGAATGTAGACGAGACTAGCAAAAGATAAGGAAATAATGACCTCATTTAGTACTTGAATGGAACACCACAGGACTAGGCTTTCAGCTTTTAGGCAAGTTTTTAATTACTCTTTCATTTTCTATTTTCTAAACATTTTACCAAAGCTTTTATTAAAATTATGTTCATAGAGGTTTCACTTGCATGTTCCAAGGGAAATTTTCTTACTTTAATTAAAAACATACCTCCATCAACACTGGTTAGTCAGTTCTCAACATTCACATCAATATTGTTTAACTTCTGTATTCTGAGGCAGAACATGAGGGACTTGTCTTTCTAAGTGTTATTTATTTTACTTAATATAATGTCTCCCAGTTCCCTTAAGTTTTCTGTAAATGACAGAGTTTTCATTGCTCTGTATTGCTGGATAACAATCCACTGTGTACATATGCCATGTTTCCTTTATTCATTCAATTCTTGATAGATACATAGAAGAGACCTTTAAAATGACTAGAAGAAAACAGGAAAATATTTCAAGATATTGGTAAAGGCAAAGATTTTCTGAGTAGGAGCTCAGCTTTAATGTCTGCCTTCATACTGTATCAGAAAGCTTAAGCTGAGCCAGGCAGTCTGAAAAAAATAGAGCAGATTTTTATACTCTCACTTACCCACAGAGGTCTTAATAAAGGAACTTGCATCTAGTTCTATTGGGAAGGATAGGTAATTTCTTAAGGCAAATTGTATTTTGTCAGGATTTACTCGGGACTTTGGTTACATGCAGATTCAATTCAGAAAATTAGAAGTCATCGTAGACTCCTCTCTCATATCAAGGCTTCAGTTTCTGAGACCCACTACAGCTGCTAAAACCCACCTGTACCTTCTCCACTCTGTGGTTGGAGCCTCATCAGATCTTACAGAGCCTGTGGGAGGAATCTGTGCATCCTATTCTTTTTCCTTTTCTGCCCATTCTCACTATGCTACAGGAAATCATACTATTTCTTATCTAAATATTTTCTGAAATTTCCTGTTGCTACATTTATACCTGCTACTCCTGTCTTAAATACCCTGTCCAATGTACTTATCTAATATCAATTTTACTGCAAAATTTTATTATTTTTCTTATTCAGAATAGAAAGATTTTTAGTCTTGAAGTTTTGTGTATCTACAGTGGTACTTCAGTTCACACAGTGAAGTCATTCCATGATTCCAGGGAAGATGGCCACGGCTATGTTCATCACCTCATGCAGAATTTACGAATGGAATCAAAATTTTTCCAAACACATCTGTTCACAAAACAAATTGATTGTGAGCAGAAATCTTTATGACTTGAGATATTATTGTATTAGTATACAGTACTTATCACTTCTTGTTACAAGTTATATCTACTAATTTACATCTTGATTACCTCTTAGTGGTTTAGAACACATTAACTGATACTGAAGAAGTTGTACTGAAAATAACTCTAAGATCATTTGTAACCTTTCCCAACATTCATCACATTTCATATTTCCAATGGCTGTCCATGTTCCAGGCACCTAGATTGAATCTAACTAAATTTGCTTTTAAATATATCAGGGTCCATGATATCTATGTAAAATTAATCACTTCATCTGTGTTTCCTTTTTATGAAATATAAAATTTTCTAGAATACGTTTATTCATTTCGCTAGAGTATAAGACATAGATTTTTCAGAAAGCAAAATCTTCAGAAAGATTTTTCAGATTTTCTTGTTGTTCTGTAAGTATCTACCATGTACTTATTAGTTTCTAGTATATTATCAATAATAAGAACTAGTGCGCATCTAACATTTCTCAAACTCTCTTGCACTTACCTTGGAGCCAAGTGAACGATGTCAGATGTAACATGGGTCACTTCAGCCACATCGGTGAGAGACTCTTGATCTCCCGGCAATCTTCTCAATCCTCTCACCATCTCGAATCCCTTAGAAGATATATTCATATGGTTGTATCACAGGATGCAGAAAGTTGAGATCTTTTGATAAGTGGTAGAAGAGATTCTACTAGTTGGTTCAGAAATGCATGTAAAAATATTCAACCATGAACTGTTATTATTCACATTCTAAGATTTGATAATTGAAAAGGATTGCAGCCATGAAACTTAAAGAATTTTGAAGTTTCTGACTTCAGCAGTAATACAGAGATTGATGGGAAAATTTGATATCAAATATGACTTTCAAATGAAGGCCATGTATATAGTGCTGTAATTGTGGCTGAGGTGGTAGATGTATTTTTCACTTTATTAAAAATATAGTTGTTTTAAAAAGTTCATTATACATGAAACTCCACAATAAAAATTTAATGACCCAGGCTTCCTATTTTTTAAAAGGACAGTGTATAGTTTTTAATTTTCCTTACATTTCATCAATAATGTTCAGGGTTCATTTTAATAGTTACATTTAAACAATGTGAACACAGAATTATAAATAATGTATGTTATAAATTTATAGCACTCTGCAAAGGATGTACCACATTTAGAGGTGTAGTTAATCAGGCTACTAGAGTTTGAGAACAATTGCATTGGTTAGTTTAATTATTTATGTGAGCATAGCATAAGCAATGGTATTTAATTAATTCATATTCCTATTTCCTTGCATTTCTAACAACTCTGCACAGATGAGATACAGCAACTTGCATGTCCTCAAGAAGTCCTAGTCCAAGTAGATGCAGTTCTCTCTTAAGACTGTATTTCCTATTAAGGAAAAATGTATTTTAAAGGTCACATTCACTGAAAACATGAGTTGATAAGGTTGTATAAAGTCTACCAACGTGACAAAATAATTTGCATAAAGATAAGAAAGGAAAAATCATTTTAAGAGACAGGTAGGAGGAATCCATTGTGGTAGGAAGGCACACTTATTTGCTAACATACTGATATAAGTAAAAGACAATTTTTCAAATGATTGTGCAAGTTGTTGACAAGCATTTTTGGTTGTGTAAAACTGAAAATAATGTCTCAAAGAAATTCAGATTACATTTGTAAATAATAGAGATAGTGAAAATTGATTATGTTGTACTTGTTTACATCCCTCATATTAACAATTTTAATATAAAACTAGGCATTTTATAGTGTTAAGTAAATATTTCCAAAATATAAGTGGACATGTATTCTACTGTGTCAAGTTTGTAAATACAAATCTTGTAAATTTTAAAAAATCAAAAAACATACTTGCTGTACCATTTTCAGCAAACACCTACCTGTTTCTCAACCACATCATGGTGTGATTTGTGGACTTCATGTGTTCTCCAAAAGTAGGAATAAGCTGTTGTTCCTCATGTACCAGATCCTTTGTTTAACATTTTGAGCAGTATCTATTTTACTCCACATAACCACTTCACAGGGTAGATAAACTGTTGTTTACATTTCACAACTTAAAGAAAAATGAAGTTTAACTCAAATCTTGATCATCTGATTACAAAGTCATGCTCTTAACTGCACTGTATTATGTCCCATATTTCCCATGAGGTCTGTTTAATGTATAGCACGTTTAACACCACTGACTTAATTTTAGGTTACATAAAAAGATGGAACCCCAGTTGATAATCAATTCCTTGCACTAATCTAATTGGCAAATTTTCAGTCTTTTGAGGGAGCTTAGTATGATCTACTGGAGTGAATTCATAAACATGATTGATTTACAGCCTTTGTATTAAAGGAGTTTACATGTGTTATTATTTTAAACCACCACATGAGAGAAGCACAATTATTATCCAAGTTTTACAGGTGAGGAAAAGGAACAAAGTTCATGTGATGTCCTCAGGTCACAATGCAAGTAAATTTTGCCTGGAATTCACAATCATTTAGCAAGATGTCATAGGACCTGTTCTAAAACACAATTTTTTGATGTTTGCAAAGTTAGGTCAGGAAGCAGAGTAAATATAGAACTAAATAAAGGCTAAATAGAACATTAAAATCCAACATTTTAACAAAGATATGATTTTCAGTTTTTCTGTGATTTACATTTTTTGCCTGGTAGCTTTTAATACTCTTCCTGGACAAGAGATACAGATACCATGTTATTATTTTTTCTATTGTAGTGTTAGATGTAGTGGAAACTTGTACACAAATATAATTTTTTGAGTCTACCCAGTACAAAATTTAACTTATTTTGTAAACATATTGTATAAAATACATATTGTTATAAAATTTAAAAATGTCTTGCTGAAAATTTAGTATGTTACCTTGCTGTTTTTGAAAGTTGTTCATTTTAATAAAGATGATCTAATGTGTTATTGTCCTTTAAGGAATTAAATGAGATTGCAAGACTTTCAAATATAACAATAAACTTTTCCATGGACCATATCATTTGAAAATATTATTTTATAAATAGAATTTGTCTTTATGTTAGTGCATAAGCACAAGTCCTTAAAAACAAATCATGGAGTATAGTACATATGATTTTTCTTTTTGATTCCTAAAGCTGATTTTTCTCTCTCCTGCTAAAAGTCATGTTACTGAATCTTTTGATAGTGAAAAAAATCAGATATTTATTTGATGTACCTGGCATTAATTTTACTTTATTATCATTTACGCAGAACTCATTGAAGATGATTTTATTTTCTTCCTCTCTGTTTTCCTTTACTTAATTCTGATTATTTTCATGGATCATTGATGTAATCAAGAATAATGTGATTAACTAAAGAAGAGAAAATAATGAATGTTTTCCCTTTTTATATTCTAGTTAGAGTTAGTAATCTCCAGGCTATGTAATCCTCAGATAATTATCATCAAGTTACAACAATGACAAAAATAAAATGCTCTGGCTTTTCATTATAATATTTGTTAAGAATTCTTAAAATCCTGTAAGGTATTATATGTGTTTTATTATGTAATTCAGCTGAATACCTCTTGGCAGTTTCTATTTCCTGTTGGATTTAAGAAGCATACCAAAATGAAATTGTGTTGAGCTATATTCAATAAGCCTGGGGGATAGAAAAATCAACTTTTCTTACTGTATATTCCTGTTTTTTGAAACTTTGGAACATCTGAAGGCTTCTGATTTTTTTTAAATTTTATTTTAAAGAGAGTAAACTAAACATAACAAAACAGAACAAAACTAAAACTAAACATAACAAAACAGAACAAAGCTGATCACAAGAAAACAATGTAAATGACACAGATTCCAAAGCAGGACAACAGGAGATCATCACTGGCTACCATAATGTCTCATTTTTCTTCTAAATAGGTGTCCATATCTTCACACACAATGAATTAATTCAAAACAAAATAGTATTAAACTGATCAGAACAGAGTGATGAAGGCATTATAGGCCTTCAAAACCAGATGATAGGGAAATCAACAATGGCTGCCAAAATGTGTCTGGTCCTCTTCAAAATAGCTATCTGTACCTTTATGCATGTTGAAATTAAACAACACAAAACAGATTAAAATCACTCTGAACAAAGAATAATGGCATTACTGGATTTCACAGCATGACGATATGAAATCAGCAATGGATAACATAATGTCTCTTTCATTTCAAAGAAGCTGTTCACTTCATCGTGAATTATATAATTGATTCTCATAAACTGTTTAGAAGTCATATGCATGTATAAGTCTTTAGATGGATACCTAACTTTTCTGTGAGTTAGTTTTTTTTTTTTTTTTTTTTTTTTTTCTTTTTGTACTGGGGATCAAACTCACAATCACACGCTTGCAAGGCAGGCATTTATGCCACTGAACTAAATCCCTGGCATATCCTTTCTGTATCAGAGTGAAAAACAAAACTAAACAAAACAAAACAAAACAAATTACTAGGAAAACACTAAACAAAAAAGACAAATAAAAAACAGTAACAAAGAGCCCAAAACACTGACAATATAGGCCTTTAAAAACAAGGTAGTAGGAGTATAACTAGAGTTGTTATTTTACCTAATGATTTTCAGGAGTTCCTCATATCACCATATACTAACAGACACAACTGTTCCAATCCTATGAATGTTAAGAGTTTTATTCCAAGAACTTATAGAATTTGTAGCACAATCATCCTAGCTATGCTAGGTGTGTTTATATAATTTTAGATATTTTTGCTTTTCCCTTCCTTTTTCTTTTCCTCATTTTCCCTGAGATATTTTTTCCCCTTTGAGGAGACTTTTCTCCTTTCACTGTATTTACTGAGGTTTTTGTATCTTATGTACACTTACCATTTCTTACACTAGGGAGACTATATGGTATTTACACATGTGAGTTTGATTTATTTCACTTATGAGTATGGTCTCAAGTTGCATCCATTTATTTATAAATATCTCAATGTGATCATTCTTTATAGCTGAGTGGTACTCCATTGTACAAAAATACTGTATCTTTTTTATCCATTCTTCAGTTGATGGGCATTTAGGTTGTTTCCAAGATCTGGCAATTACAAAGTGTGCTACTATAAACATCAGTGCGCATATATCACTGTGGTATGATGTTTTTAATTATTCTGGGAATATGCCCAGAAGTGGAATAGCTGGGTCAAATGGGACTTCCAATCCCAGGTTTTTGAGGAATCTCCAGACTGAACTCTACAGTGGTTGTACCAGTCTACACTCCCACCAACAGTGCAGACGAGTTCCTTTTTCTCCACAGCCTCTCCAGCATTTGTTATTGGTAGTTTTCCTGAACCTGGCTATTCTTTCTGGAGTGAGGCGCAATCTCAGTGTGGATTTAATTTGCATTTCTCTAATGACTAATGATTCTCAACATTTGTGTGTGGATTTATTTGCTATTTGTATTTCTTCATCTGAGAACTGTGTATTCATCTCAGATGACCATTTTTGGATTGGATTTTTGAATTTCAGGGATCTGATTTTTAAAAAATTCTTTATATGTTCTAGACAGAAGTTCTTTATGTGAGGGACAGTTGGCTAAGACTTTTTTCCCAATTTGTGGGTTTTCTTTTCACTATGCTGGAAATTTCTTTCAACATGCAAAATTTCTTTCAACATGCAAAATCTTTCTTTAATAAGATTTGATCCCAGTTATTGATTCTGTGAAGTATTTCCCATGTAGTTTGACTCTTCTTCATGAATTCTTTACCTACCCCAAAGTCTTCAAGATTTCTAACTATTTTGTCTTCCAATAGATTTAGTGTTTCTGTTTTAATATTTAGATCTTTGATCCATTTAAACTTTAGTTTAGTACTTGGTGATAGGCACGGATCCAGTTTTAGTTTTCATCATATGAAGAACCAATTTTTACAGCATCACTTATTAAATAGACTGTCTTTATTACAGTGAACATGTTTGGCAGGTTTATCAAAGATAAGTAGCTGAGTGTGTCTGTAGTTGTAGCTGTATCTTTTAATCTATTCCATTGGTCTTCAGGTCTATTTTTATTTCAGTACAATGCTGATTTTATTACAGTAGCTTTGTAGTATAACTTTAAGTCAGGGATTGTGATGCCTCCTGCCTTGCCTTTGCTGCTTAAAATTGCCTTTGCTATTCTAGGTCTCTTCTGGTTCCAGATGAATTTTAGGAGTGATTTCTCTAGATCTGTGAGGTATGCTAGTGGTATTTTGACTGGGATTGCATTAAATCTGTATAACAATTTTGGGACAATGGCAATTTTCACAATATTTGTTCTTCCTATCCATGAACAAGGATTGTCCTTCCATTTTATGACATCCTCTTATATTTCTTTTTCAGGGTATTATAATTTTCCCTGAATAGATCTTTTACTTCTTTTGTTAGATAATTTCTAAGTATTTCATTTTTTTGGATGCTATTTTGAAGGATATGGCTTCCCTTATTTCTCTCTCATTGACTTTGTTGTTAGTGTATAGGAATGCTATTGATTCTTGAGTATTGACTTTGTATCCAGCTACCTTGCTGAATTTATTTATTATATCTAGGAGTCTTTCAATAGCATTTTGGGGGTCTTCTATGTAAAGTATCATGTCATCTGCAAATAATGATAATATACCTTCCTCTCTTCCTATCTTTACTCCTTTTATTTCTCTTTTCTGTCTTATTGCTTTGGCTATTATTTCCAGTACTATGTTGAATAGGAGTGGTGATAATGGACATCCTTGTCTTGTGCCTGATTTTAAGGTAAAGGCTTTCAATTTTTAACCATTCAATATGATGCTGGCTCTTGGTTTGTCATAGATGGCTTTTATCATATTGAGGTAAAGACCATCTATTCCAATTTTCTGTAAGGTTCTTATCATAAATAAGTGTTGGACCTTATCAAAAGCTTTTCTGCATCTATAGAAATGATTACATGATACTTATTTTTGGCTCTATCGATATGGTGGATTACATTTATTGATTTGCATATGTTGAACCATACCTGAATTCCTGGGATGAATCCCACTTGGTCATGGTGTATAATCTCCTTCATGATTTTCTGCATTCTGTTTGCTGATATTTTATTGACAATTTTTTCATCTATGTTCATTCGGGAGATTGGCCTGTAGTCCTCTTTTTTGGGTTAGGTCTTTCTCAGGTTTTGGTATTAGAGTAATATTTGCTTCCAGTAATGAGTTAGGGAAAATTTCTTCCCTTTTAGTTTTATTAATGAGTTTGAGGAGTGTGGGCATTAAGTCTTCTTTGATTTCTTGTAGAATTCCACAGTGAATCCATCTGGACCTGGACTTTTCCTTATTAGTAAGGATTTAATTACATTTTCACTTTTGTTAATTGAAATTTGGTTATTCAGCAGTTTTAAATCTTGACTCAGCTTTGCTAATTCATATGTTTCTAGGAATCTGTCAATTTCTTCTGTGTTATAGAACCTATGAAAGTAGAGGTTTTCAAAATAGGTGTTGATGATCTTCTGTATTTCCACAGGGTCTGTAGTGATTTCACCTTTTTTATTCCTTATTGCATGAATTTGAGTTTTTCTTTCATTTTTAAAATAAGATTGGCCAGGGGCTTATCAATTTTATTTATTCTTTCAAAGAGCCAACTCTTTGATTCATTGATTCTTTGTACTGATTTCTTAGTCTCTATTGCATTGATTTCTGCTCTGATCTTTATAATTTACTCCTCTCTTTTGGCTTTGGGCTTGGCTTGCTCTTCTTTTTCTAGATGTTTGAGCTGTAGCATCAGGTTGTTTATTTGTGTTTGTACTGTTTTCCTAATGTGGGAGTTCACTGTAATAAATTTTCCTCTGAAGACTGCTTTTATTGCATCCCACAGATTCCAGTAAGTTGTATTTGTTGTTTTCACTTGCTTGTAGATATTGCTTAATTTCTTCTTTAATTTCCTCTGTGATGCACTGATTGCTCAGGAGTATATTATTCAATTTCCATGTGTTTGTGGGGGTTTTTCAGTTTCTTTTCTCATTAATTTCTAGTTTCATGGAGATATGATACTATAACATACATGAGATGATTTCAATTATTTTGCACTTACTTAAACATGTTTTGTGGGCTAGTATATGGTTTATTTTAGAGAATGTCCCATGTGCTGCTGAGAAGAATATATGTTCTGATGTTGTTGGGTGGAACACTGTATACGTCTATCAAGTCCATTTGTTCACAGGTGTGATTCAGTTCTTGTATTTCTTTGTTAATTTTCAGTCTAGTTGATCTGTCCCTTTGCGTCAATGGGTTGTTAACATCTCCTGTTCTATTGCTTATTTCATTTTTCATTTCTGTTAATATTTGTTTTGTGTAGCTGTGTTCTACTGCATTTGGTACATATATATTTAAGATTGTTATCTCTTCCTCTTGAAGTTTTCCGCTAACTAGTATGTAGTGACCTTCTTTATTTCTTTGGATCATTCTTGGTTTGAAGTTCACTTTGTCTGCAAACAGAATATCTACGCCTGACTTTTGGGGTGTTTCTATTGAATGAAGTATTGTTTTCTATCCTTTGACTTTCAGGCTATGAATTTCCTTTTGGGTTAGATGGGTTTCTTGTATACAGAATTTGATTGTGTGTGGTTTCTTGATCCATTCTGCCAGTCTATTTCTTTTAATTGGTGAACTGAGGCCACTTACATTAATGGTTATAACTGTTATATATTGGTTTATTTTTGACATGTTATCTTCCTGTTGTTGCATCTTTACCTTTCCACTCTGTTTAATTGCTTAGTGGTTTTTTTCCTATGTCTATCTAGAATGTCTTTCAGTATTCTTTTCAGGGTTGGTTTTATGATCATGAAGTTCTTCAGCTGTTCTTTGTCACCGAAGTATCTTATTTCTCCATCCGTTTTGAAGGACAGTTTTACAGGGTACACCAGTTTGTGTTGGAAGTTGTTTTTCTTTAGGATCTGAAATACTTCACTCCATGCTCTTCTTTACTTCATTGTTTGTGTTGAAAAGTCTGCTGTGATTCTGATAGGTTTTCCTTTATAGGTGATCTGTCTTTTCTCTCTAACAGCTTTTAGTATTCTGTTCTTATGTTGGATTTCTGGGATGCTGATTATTATATGTTTGGGTGTAGTTTTATTTTGGTTATGGCTATTTGGAATTCTATATGCTTCACTGATCCATATGTCAGTTTCCATTTTCATGTTTGGGAAATTTTCAGCTATTACTTCTGTAAATAGCCTCTTGATATAATTTGTGTTGTCCCCCTTCTTTTTCATTTATACCTATCAATCTTATGTTGTTTTTGTTTGCATCATGTTGCAGCTGTTATTTCCTGATTCCTTATTATTTTTAAAAGGTCTTTCCTTTCCTGTTCACCAGTTGCAATCTTGTCTTTGAGGTCTGAAGTTCTGTCTTCACTTTCGTTGTGGTGGTTTTGCCAACTTTTGATGGAATTTTTGATTTCCTGTACACCTCTTTGAATCTGCTTTATGCATTGTTTGTTTCTTATATTGTTCATTCATGTTTTTTATCTTTTTGCATTGTTCCTAATTTTTTAACTATGTCTTCTTTATATGTGTTTAGCATTTCTTTCATTACATTTATCATTTCTTCTTTTACCTGAGAGATTATTATTTCTTATCTGAGTTCTTTTATAGCTTTCCAGAGTAGTTTCTTTACTTCAGTTGTTATCATTTCAGGAATTTCAGGTGTATGGCTTACATTTTCTTCTATGTCCATGTCTCTTAGTCTTGCTTAGGATGGGCTGGATGTTTGAGATTGCATTTTGCTCTTTCATTTTATCATTTTCCTGCATTTACAGATTTTGAGCAATGTTTCAAAGCTTTGCCATGTCGTGGGAATCACCTCATGCATTTTTGGCTACCGGGGTGGAATGCAGGCAAGTGCTAATAGCTTGGAGGTCACTAGGTGTGGCCCAGTTAGACCCATGGGGCCCTCCTGTGTGTCCTCCAGTGATTTAGGATTCTGGGCGCAGCACTACCACCTGGAAGCAGTGTTCCAAAGCTTCCCCTGTGCACTGGGAATCACCTCACACACTCCCAGGGCAGTGGGGAGGCTTCTGATTTTTTTAAAAAATTACTTGTTCTTATCAATTGTTCAGTCTATACAATGATTTTTATCTCATTTTCATTTTTTGATTAGTCAGTACTATTGTCTTTACTGAGAATTTTACTTTATATGTAGCAAACTCTTTAGTTTTAATTTCCTCATACATTGATGTTTTCCCCATGATTTAAATTTATTTCAAGTTGTACTTAGTTTCCAATTCCAAATGAAGGCTTGTCCAATTTAGATGATCTCTGTAATAAAAGTATAATGCAGAATAACACAATGAGGCTGCCAGAAGGACCCACAAGCGATCAGCATTTCTCCAATAGAGGAAAATGTTGCCTATTCCTGTTTATTTTTCAAACTTTATCTAATAACATATTGATTATGAATCACAGGGGAATATAAGATTGGGAAAAGGAAATTGAAAGATGAAGGCATTAGGAAATGAAAAAGTCAACCTCCATATAAATAGTATGAAAGTTTAATCTTTTGAATTATGTTCAAGACATTGTATGGTCTTTTCCCATGGTAAGAATAAAAAATTTTTATCATGATCAGAAACACTTGGTCACTGTATTTTCCTCCCTAGTTCAGGATTCTGATGGAGTCAGGTCAGCAAAATAAACAAGATGGTAGAAAAAGTGGGTTGGAGCAAAATAATCCTGTTAGTGACAATATTTTTCAGTTCTTTGGCTCTCTTTTCTGATATTTTCTCCATTGGGTAGTATGATAACTGATTTCTGATATTTTCATGCTTTCTGAAAATGCTCCTGGTACTCATGAAAACCAACACTTGCTCTACTGCTATTCGGGGGAATAGCGATTCACCCATTAATTGTCAGAAGAAGGGAAAAAGGAGCTGTGTTTATGTTAAAAAGAAATTTGCCAAGGTCTCATGTAAAACCTTTTAATTTATTCTAAGTATATTGATCTATGCCATTACTAAATCAATTTAAACCCTTTTGCTTTTTTCCCAAGATTAAACATTTGAAACAGAAAATTTAAATCATTTGCCACTGATCAAATTCTGTTAGTGGAGACATAAGCTCCAGGTCTTCCAAGCCCTATAAATTAGGCTAAACCTGGGTTTTCAGATATTCTATACTTATTCCACAGTTTCTCATATGTTAAAGAATTATATTTTCTTTTTGTTTTATTTTTCCAATCTCTTTCTCACCTACACACCTCAGTTATAATTGAGTTGCAGACAGAGCTAAATCAATACCTCTCAAAAACTGTAACCTCCACCTACCCATGTTAACAAGTTTTTTCCCTTCATCCAGAACTGCAGGCAGTGATAAATGTGTAGTTCAATTGAGTCCTTTACATCCTGGGCTTAAATTCATAATGGAACTGTCAGTCAATAAGACACTATTTGGTGGTCACAGACTAACTAAAGACTTTTTTCTGAATGCTTGTCAGTATGTCCCAGAAGATAATATTTTAAGCTTCTGAATGCTTGATATATGACTTTAATTACATAGCATTAGTAATTTAAGTCAAAGATTTCTATAGGGATAATTTTTTCTTTAAAACAGACTAATAAATATTTTCATGACATGAATACTGATTCATTGCAAACAAGTTCTATAGGAAATCACTTTCAATAATTACTCAAGATGTATGTTCCATAAAAACACTTATAGCGGACATGGTATTGCATGCCTGTAGTCCCAGCACTTGGGAGAATGAGGCAGGAGGATTGCTGCAAGGTTAAGGCCAGTCCGGGCTACATAGTGAGTTCAAGATGAGCCTGAATTACTAGTCAACACTTTGCTCAAAAAACAAAACAAAAGAAAACAAACCCTACAATGCTATTTCTTAGACAGCATGGAGATAGATTTTGTGGGTGTGGAAAACAGTTCTTGACATAATAAAAGGTTGCATATAGACAAATTAACATTTCTAGATATAATTTAGACATGAAATAATAAATAAATCTGAACTGAAAAGAATATAATCTTATATTACTGGGGTCTAAAGTATAATGAAAAGAGACAGGTCAGCCTCCACAAACATGCAAAGAACTATATCTAGCTTTCTTTAACTACTAGTATGCTGCACATTTTATGTTTTAATTTAAAGCTCTGATTGAGAATTTCCAACTATTGTAAGTATATTTGGCAACAAACATATTCACATGACCGCTAAATGGAATAAGTGCTTTGTAAAGGAAATAAACTTGAATGTGGAAATGATTCTGATCAAAAGATATGGAAATGTATTGAAATTGAATTTATGATGACATTATATTAATGTGAAAGAATAACTCTCATCTATTTTGGTGACATTTTAATCAGTGTTTTAGAGTGCACTTTAATATTTCAATACTCTAATCCCTTATAAATAGGAAGAATTCTGAACTTTAACAATGTTTTTGCTATCTTTTTTTAATAGTTATTTATTCTGATTTTTAATTTGCTACAATTTTAAACCTGCTGTAATTTGCAGTGAAACAGAATTAAAGCATCAAAATTTCACTTAATTGAAAATCATAGAGTTCAGGAAGCATTTTTATATAGCATGCCCTCTTTTGGAAATGCTATTACAATATGACTTGCTCATTTTGCCAAGTATAGATATTTCTAACAATAAAAGAATATTTCAAAATATAATTATTTTACATAAAATTTTAAAAGTACCTTGTGATCTTCTTTCTAATTTTTATTATGTCAAGCAAAGACTGACTGAATATAAAATAAATGTCTTAAAATGTTACCTATTGATGCATTTTGAAAGTTTTCTATAATGTTTCATTCTGACTTGTCTCTGACAAAGATATGTCATATTTTTTCTATAGACTCAATTTTTCACCTGGTAAGTTTATTGCATTTCTTGTCCCATCCATCCATCCATGCATGCATCCATCTATCCATCCATCATTAATTTCTGTCACAGTGGTGCAGGTATTAGATAACTAGGTATTTAAAATACTGCAGTGGTCTTCTGAAGAACTTGCTCAACCTATGGCTCCTTTCTCTTTCTCTTTTTTAAAATTTTATTTTAAGGAGTATAAAATTGAACAAAATAAAATGGAATAAACCAATCAAAACTAAACCATGAAAGTGATACAGGACTTCAAACAAGGTAATAGGAAATTAACAATGGCTACCATAATGGCTCCTGTTATCTTCAAAATAGCTGTCTAGACCATCAAACATAGATATGTAAAATTAATCAAAGAACACAAGAACTATGTAGCTTCTTTATTTCAGTCATTATTTTTTCAGAAATTTCAGTGTGTGACTTCTAATTTCTAGTATGTCTTTGTCTTCTGAACTTGCTTTTTGTGAGCTGGAGGTCTGAGAGTGTATTTCCCTCCTTTGTCTTGACACTGCCCTATGTTTCTCCAAATCAGCACATTGTTGCATCCCAGGTGTTTCTTGCATTGCTGCCAGTCACATGGTGTAAAGCATTGGACGGGGCACCTGGGTTCCTCTGATCTTGGGTTCCTATAGTGGTGGAATGTCACGGGGCACTGACTCACCAATGCTCCCCCAGTGGCAGCAGGGTCTCAAGGCATGACTTCTTCTCTGGACCCAGGTCCAGAGTTGGGTCTCTGGACATGTTGGACTTTCCAGATTTCTCTGGGTAGCTGGCATGAGGCGTTGGAGCATGGCTTCTTCTTATATGTTTTTTTTTTCATAGGGTTGGTTCAGCTCTGAAATTTCTTTGCTAATTTTCTGTCTGTTGATCTGTCGATGACAATGGGATACTGAGGTATCCTGTTACAATTGTGTTATTTCTTATTTGATTTACCATGTCTACCAATAACTGTTTTATGTAGTTAGGTATTCTTATAGTAGGTGCATATATATTTATGATTGTTATGGCATTTATGTTGCCGCTAACTTCCTCTCTGACCCCAATAAATCTTGTGTTATTCTTCTGTGCTTCATCTTGCAGCTGTTGGATTGATTTTTCTAAGTCTCTTGCTATTTTAAATATATATTTATTTACATGGTCACTAGCTGCAATTTGGTCATGATGATCTGAAGGTCTATCTTTTCCTTTATTTAATCTGTTGCATATACTTTCAATGAAGGTTTTAATCTCCTGGATCTTTGCTTGGACCTGTTTCATGGATTCCTTTTCTGTCCTATGTTGAACATTTTTTGCTTCCAACTTTTTCAAAGTTCATCTATTCTTTTATTTGTGTCTTCTCTAATATCTTTGACTTTAAGTATTGCTTCTTTTTGTGCTTGAGAGATCATTTTTCTGTATCCTTTTCCACTTGTTTTTTCACTTCTATTGTTAACATTTCAGAAATTTCCAGTGTTTGACTTCCAATGTCATCCATCTTGTTGAGTTCAAGGGCTATCCTGGGTGGACTGGAGGTCTGGGGCCACACCCCACTTCTGCATCTTGCCATTCTCCACTTTCTCTTTTTTCTTTTATTGTGCATTCTGTGTTGATGCTTACCAACCTTCCATGTTATAGAGCTTTACACTAGCACTGAGAGCTCGCTCAGGGAGGAAAAGAGCTGTCTGTTCCTCGGGGATATCCTCCAGATGCCTTTGGTTCTTTATAGCTATCCCAAGAACTTACCTTCTGGTGCTTACATTTTTGTGATAATGTCCAAGTTACATCTCAGAGATGTGCTAGATTGGAGCTGATCTTGGCACCTGGGTATGGTATCTGGGACTGGTCTTCTGTCAGTAGAATTCTCCAAAGACCAACTGCTACCTCTTCACTGCTGCTTTAGATGCTTCCATGTTACTGACTTTGCTGATTATTTTGCTTTGCAAAGGTGTATGTGTGTGACTGTGCTCCAGGCTGTTGCCTTGGGTCTTGTCATTGCCATTTGTCTTACAGTCTTCCAGCCATCCCAGTCTTATCAGTGTGGAGGATAATGCAGCAGGCCAGGAATGTGAACTCACTGTCTTCCAACTGGCCTTGTCCACAGTGTAATTTCCCTTCTGTTTGAAATGATTACCACATATATGCTTTAGTGGGGCTGAGCACTGAGGGCAGATTTCATTGATAAATTACCTTATTTGCACATTCTTGAAGACAAGTGTCTCCCAATGTTCCAAAAGGATTTCTTGAGCCTTTTTTGTTACCACAAAAACCGACTTCTGATTTAATTTTTAAATCAGAAGTTTCATATTATTTTGTGGTAATTTTATTGCAAAAGCAAAAAAGTACATTTTATCACATATTACATATTTGTATATATTTTAATATGTACAGCAGTCTTGTGAAATGTGCTGGTACTTGGTATAAGGAACAAAATGTTTTTTAAAGTTTTAAAAACTCATTTCCCCTCGAATCAGGCAATTATCATGACTATTGCTCTTTTTAGCTTATTGGTTTCACTCAAAATGAAGAGACTTTAGATTTCTTACACAGAGATTTATTTTTAACAATAATTGTGTTCTACCTCAGATAAACAACTGTTTTGTAAGACTCAGATAAGAACATAATATAACCTCAAACTATTGGATATAGATTGAAAAAGTTTGCTATTTGTATTCAGACAGAAGTAGGGTATCATTTACCTCCTAGTTACATCTGAATCTCAGGATCCTCGTTGATGGAACTGATACATCTACCTCATTAGCTTCCTGTGATAAATAAAACAAACTAAGGGCATAAATGTACATATCCAATGCCTACATCATGGTAATGTCTCAAAAATAGACTGAATTTATGAGTTTCACTGAATTTATGAATTTCATAGTCTCATAAGTTTCACTGTAGTTCTCATGTGTCTGGTACATTTGCTAAATGAATTTTCTTTTGGATGCATTAGTTGACCCCTTTGCTATCTGTATCCTTACCTACTCATAGAAAAGCTGAATCAGATGCATGCCGAGGTCTCTTACATCTCAAAAGTTCTTCCAGCATAGAGATATAAAGAACATCCCTGCAGAAAATGAGTAGATCTAATGCTCTAGATAAAACAGTTGTGGATTTAAGTATAGAATATAACATTTCCAAACTTCAAAATATTAGGTCAGTGATTAATCTTATTAAGTTTCAGGACTTGTCAATCAAGTAAAGATAATAACATTGCGTATTTTATGTTTCACTTGAAGGTTGAATGACATAATGACACAATTCAAGGGCTTCTCAATAATTAATTGCTATTATTATGTTATGTTAATATTATAATTAGTGTTGTTAACAACAACCATGCAGTCATTGTGATTTTACTACTTTAACTTTAGAATCAGGGACTTTAAAAAATTAGCTGTTACTATGAGATTAGCAAAATTATTGTCTAAGCAATAGGTATAGTCTAAATTTCAGGAACTTTGGGTCATAAAAGGAACACATTTATTTCCTTATACTTAATTTTGGATAATGTTTATTAAAATGTATACTTAAAGTACCTAAGAAAAATTATTAAACATCTAACATTTTTCAGACCTTGGCGCTATACCATTTAAAAAAGTCTGCTTTTATGGAATTTATGTATGGAAAAAGTATTGGGCTATAGAATTTGTATCAGTTAAATTTTTTTAATATTTAAAAAACATATGCCACAATTACTAATTTAAAACAACAATTAGTATTTCTATCAATTCTGAAGATTGGCCAGAATATTCTTCTGTTTTAGATTGGTTTGGGAAGAGGTGGATGATCTGAGATGAACTCAGTCAAATGTTTGGAGGTTAGATAGAGTCACGCAAGGGCAAAGAACACAACTTCTTCATGAGGGATTTTTTATGCTATATCATTAATGCCAAGGTTCTTACACTTTCTAGTTATTACAAGATTCTCATACATAGCAAGACAAAGTGAAGTTCATGTTCACACACTTTACAGCCCTCTGTTTGCATTGTGTTCACACGTCCAAAGCAAATGCAGTTAGGCAAACCAAGACACAGTGTGGGGATAAAGAAAGGAAAGGTGGGGACCTATAAGGAGGACAAAGACAATGGGCTATGAGAGGCAATGTGAGCACAGAGGACACTTGTAGTCCAACTGGCTGAGACTACATGTGGGAGAAACATTTCTCACCAAAGGAAATCAGGATGTAATCTGAGCAAGAAGAAAATGGGAGTTTTCAAGCTCATGAACAAAAATCATGAGAGAATAGAGATTTTAATAAGAGCTGATACTGAATTGGTGATGGTTTGCAGAGTTGAGAAGGTGTGATAAGTGAGATCTGATTATGATAGTAGAGGTCAGAAAATAAGGAGTATTGCAGAGTCCAGATCTGTTCTGGAGACCAATGTAAGAGGGAAAAGCATACAAAATGTTTTTAAAATTTAAAATAGCTTCGTTATGGATATATTAAGGTTCCAACAGGACAAATTTATTTTAAAAACAGAAACATTGAGTAACAGGCTTTTTCATAACCAAAGAAACTGGATGTTGTAGAGCCTGTGTATAGATTTACATGTTGTACATGCCAAAGTGCTAGATTTTATACCTTAGTAAGCACACACACACACATCAGACTTTTCAATTTTCTAGCATTTAAAAGTTCAGATTTTCATCCTCAGTGATTCAGTCAGAGTATCTTCTGTTGTAGTCCGTGTTCATGTGACAGCCAGGTGAATAAAGTCTCACCTGTGTTCATTTGACAGCCAGGTGAGCAGTCAGGGTCCTCCAGAGAAACAGAAGTAATGGGACTAGCAAACTAATAGAGGCAGACCTAATAGATACATATATTACATAGACTTATATAATTATCAGAATATTTGCACAATAACTGCCAGAAGTTTAGATACTTGGGAGCCAGCAAAATCTCAGTTTGAAAAGCAAAGAGCCTCAGAAAAAGAGGAACCAGTGATGGTGCCTAAGTCTGGGGTTGAAAGGCTGGAGGGCCTTGTTGCAAGTTCATGTACAAAGGCTGAAGAATCTGTAATCTGACTACTGTAGGCAGCATCAGCATCAAAACTTGCCCATTCAAGCCTGCTCAACAGTGTGTACCTGTGGTACCCTTCTTCTGCCTTATAGTTCTATCCAGGTTCCATGTTTCCACCACTCAGTTCACTGACCCATCTGCCAATTGTTTCTGGAAATAACCCTTGCAAATACATGCAGAATTATGCCTTACTAATTCTGTAGGTATCTCTCCATCCCTTCAAGTTGACAATATTCCTGATGATCCTGCTTGTTTTTATTTTTATAAGAATGTAGTAAGACTAACCTTGGCAGTCAAGTGATGATCATGACTTTCTGAGTGTTGTGAGTAGAGATATGGAAGGGATTGTAAGGGTGGGGGTGGGGAATATGTCTTTCTTTCCAGGAATATGCCAAGTTCTAGTGAAAATATATTAGAGTGAGACAGGAAGGTTTGGAGCACTCGGACCTGTAGACATCTTGCATTCAGAACAGAGTGCCTCCATTTTATACAAGGTAACCTGCTTCTTATGATCAGCCAAAGTGAGAAGTTTGCAACTATTTATTTTTACATTTATTTACATTATTTACATTTATTTTTACATTTAATTATTTAATTATAATTTTGAAATATTTTAGATCATCATGATTCACCATATATGAATGTAATTAGATTTATCACCTATAAATATGTTTGAAATTCTTTGTTTATTTATATGCATAGATTGCTAGCTATTGCACTGCTCAAATAGCTGACTTGCAATGTAGCAGTTTCACTGCTTTTGTTTTAGTAATTCCTGAGAAATTTCTCTGGTTTCAGCAGAATAGAATTTTGAGACTAAGTTAAAGTCTATCCTACCCATAAACTTCATGATCTTAAACTTCTGTATCATACTCCTCAACCTTTATCTCTCCAGCTTAAGGACTCCTCATTTGCAGTCTGTCATTATCCGGAAGAATCCTATACCCTTGATCAGGAAGATAAAGGTTAAACTTCACTTCTGAGTCAGGACCTGAAGGAGCTTGATAAGAGACAACCAAAGTCAGGGATCATTAATCACTACCAGGCACAAAACATCGAAAAAGTATTAGGAAATGCAATGTTATAATTTGAGTTTTTCTTTTAAAACTTGAACTCATTCTATTCATGTTTAAGAAATCCTGAATTACTTAAGGTTTATAATGAAAATTTGTATGTGAAATGATAGTCTCAATATATACTGATTTTTATAATATATTACTGTATACAGGGTTAAATTGCTTTTTTTCTTTTTTTCAGGCAAAACTACAAGCACAGAAAGACTTGAAAATCTGAAATTTTCTTAAATTCCTTTTTATCTTTTCACATGACTTTTTATGTTCATCCTTTAACTTTTGAGAAATATACTACTAACCCTCAAATTATACCTAACACCTAATATTTAAGAAATATTCATAACTGCTCAGGACCTGAGAGAATCAATTTAAAATTGTTTCTATGAATAATCTGATTGATGTAAATGGTGGATTTAAGGATTCAGATAAATTGGATAAAGATGAAATTATAGTTGAGAACAAAAGAGGGAAGTAAGGAGTGTGTGTGTGTGTGTGTGTGACAGAGAGAGAGAGAAGGAGAGAGAGAGAGAGATAGAGAGAGAGAGAGAGAGCTAGCAAAAAATTAAGCAATATATCTAAGGGAACTAGTACTTCTGCTTAGTATAGAGTACTAAGCAGTTCAGCAAACTTGAGCATTTGATGTGGGAGACTGTTGTCATTATTGGTATTAAGGTGCTTTTCCATGCACAGAGTGTGCAATGAGAGCTAGAAATGTACAAGGATGATTTTTTTTCATCAAAATACAAGTAAATTGCTTTAAATGAGTTATTCTAAACTCATACAGAAAAAATAGCGTATAACTAAGAAACTTACAAAAACTAAATTTTGACAGCTTTGTATAGTTACAAGCAAGTAAAAAATTTTAGTGGAGAGATGACATTTTTTGTCAATCAAGAAGAAATCAGCATATGATTATTTCTTGGTGAATGTTTGTCTCCTACTTTCTCTTCCTTGTGGCAGGCCTCAGAAATACTCATATTATTTGCATCTTTTTCAATCACCCATTTTCAATTTCAGGTTAGTTTTGAATCCATGGATATGACTTTAACAATGAAAATTTTTTAAGTAATGCTCAATAATTAATGTAAGACATTTATTTGTCTCTTCTAATCCTTTTCTTTTCATAAGTACTAGTGAAACCTAAAATAAATTAGGGCTTATCTTTGGATCTTAATTGCTATTCCCATGGAGCTACTTTGTATTGTCTAGATAATACACTATTTTACAATTGCAATCATAATAATTGCTTTCACAAATAGTATTTTGTACTCTTTTATATAAATGAATGGAAACTGAAAACACATTTGTATTGCCACATAGTTGCTTTAAATTATTTACAAATTGCCTTTTCTTCAGAGAATAGTCTTGAGCCCTAAAAGTGTGAGAAAACTTCTACTACATGTTAAAAGTACTGCATAAGCTTTATGTGGGTAAAATTGATGGACTTGACAATTTTCAAAATTAATGATATATGTTGAACACAACTCCATAGAAAAAGGTGACAGATAATGACAGAAATAAAAGGTATCTGTGGTGTCTAGAACTGACAAGATATTAACATGTAGACTATAAAAAGGCCTCTCACATATTGCCAACAAGTGAAACAATCCTAGAGAAAAATGAGCCAAATGGATGAATAAAATTTTAGGGGAAGGGAAGCTAGGATGACTAACAAGTACATAAAGAACCACTCCAACACATTAGGAAATTACAAAGTCAAGGTAAGCAGATGGGAGTTAAACAATTTTTAAAATTACTTCATTATGTGACAAATATTAGGATAGCTATTGCTAAATAGTATTTCTTTTTATTATAATTATTCAATCATATTCACTGTAAAAGTTGAGAGGTTTCACTGTTGGAAACACATGCACATTTTCTGTTTTGCTTACTCTTAGCTGTGGGAGATGTACATGTGTATAACTGTGCTGAGTCTATGTAGCTGAACTTATTGAAATCATGTGTTTATATGCTGTAGAGTGCTTTCACTCCTGGGTGTTTTAGCTCAGCAATGTTTTCACAAAGGTCTTTAAAATGACGAGTACAGTGATGCTCCCTGCAGCACAATTTATGGCTGCTGGGAAGTGGGGCAACAGTGGGTGTTAGTAATGACAATTATGTATTTCTGAAAGGCTGAATATCAGTAATGTAGAATACAAAGCAGTAGTAGGAAAAAAATCTAAATATTCATAGAACAATGTGGGACCTAACTAAAGATGGCAGACCCATAAACAGCAGTTTACAGAACCTGTCTGAGAGAGACAGCTCAGATGCCAGAATAAAACATTCTGGAGAGATCTGGACAGAGGGAGATGGATTCTCTCAACCCAGAAGAAACTTAAGGGAAATGAGCTCCTCAAACACAAAGTCCTAGGGCTACCATTAGAGAAACTAAGATTAGCGGTCATGGCACTCTCACCAAGCCTCCTGAATTCATGCCCCTGATACTGGCCTGAGCACCTGAACTCATGCTGATGCGACTTGCTTAGCTGCCCCGTGCATGGAGCTGAGCCGCCCCCTGCGCAACTCGCCCAGAGCCACTGTGAACTCACGCCACCGCCATGCTGAAGTCAGAGGTCAGGGAGCCCAACTGAGAACAGAGCCAGAGAGGGACCAGCATTAACCCACAGTGAGTGCTGGGAATAAGACCCTCCCACAGGAAAGGGGTGACCAACTGGAGGACATGTGGCAGTTGGACAGGACAGCCCCAACTGGGAATGGCAGTGACTTCATTTGGTTGCTCCCCTCCCAGAGCAGATTGGTGAGATCTGCTTGGCCTGGGTCACACCCCTGACCTGGACCCAATAAGTCATCCCAAACCAATTGCCTATATGCAGCACACACTAATGCAGTGAAAGCCCCGAAGGTTGACTGGCCAGGAGGGGTGGGGCCAGCATAAGCCACTCCTGCTTGCACCTCAGTGACTGACAGAGGACTGGAAAAGACAGAAACCCCTAGCCAGCATGCTTCAGAGGAGCTGTAACCAATAGGGAAAGGGGCTGGCAACTCCACTGTACACTTAAGGAACCAGAAACATGACAAGAGAAAGAAATATAAAAAATCCCCCAGCCCCCAACCCTGAGAATATTGATCCAGGAGAGGTAAATACAAAAGAAATTGAGGGCAGCAAACATGCAACATCAAACATGGCATCAGAGGACATAAAGAGATATCTTAGAAACCTCATAGATGAGCTCAAAACTGAAATATTAATTCAAGGTAAGCAAGATATAAGTAGGTTAATAAAAGAAATGCTAAGAACCTCTCAAGAAGACACAGACAGAAGAATGGAGGAACACAAAAGAGGGAGAGAAACATTCAATAAAAAATATAAAGAAAACCTAGAATACATGCAGCAGATTCAAACAGATTACCAGGAAACTAAAAACTCCATTGTAAGAGGCAAAACTGCTTGAAAGAAACTAAGGATAGACTCTCAAAACTTGAAGACAGGTTTGCAATGTGTGATCATGAAAGGAAAGATCTATTCAAAATAACAAGGAAACAGGCAGTAACAATACAAAGGCTCGAAGATGACAGGAGGATCTATAACCTAAGAATAAAAAATTTGAATGAAAAAGCAGGAGTCAAAACAAAGGAATTACAAAGGCTATTCACAGAAATTATTAAGTAAAACTTCCCAGGCATAACAAAAGGAAATGATACTCAGATGTATGAAGCATACAGAAATCCAGCCACCTACAACCAAAGCAGAGCCACACCCAGACACATAATAATCAAGATCTCAGACATTCAAGAAGAGAATATTAAAAGCTGTCAGAAAAAAGAAACAGATCACCTATAAAGTAAAACCCATCAAAATCAAGGCAGACTTCTTGACAGAGACCATCAAATCAAGAAGAGCTTTGAGTGAAGTAATCCAAGCCCTGAAAGAAAATAACCTCCAGCCCAGACTGATGTACCCTGCAAAACTGTCTCTAGAAATTAATGGAGAAAGAAGATGCTTCTGTGACAAAGAGGAACTGAAAGAATTTGTGACCACCAATCCAACCCTACAAAAAATACTGAAGGACATTCTAGAGAGAGAAAAAATACCCGGATTTCAGGAATAGTGGCAGAAAGGCCTCAATGAACAGGGCAGACAATGGAATGAAAGAGGAAAATAGACAACCAATGGCAGAAAAATAGCATAGCAGAAATGAGGCAGAGAAGGTTGGATGTAATTAATATAAATGGCCTTAATATACTAACAAAAAGAAACACAGGTAGAGTAGATCAGGAGATAGGGTCCATTGAGATGCTCTGTGTTGGAAACATAATTAATCTGAAAGCGGATTTATGGACAGAAAGTCAAATATGAGAAAACAATGCTCTATGTGACAGGAAACCAAAGAGAAATAGGGGCAATTCGACCAGCACCTGCAGATAGGTTGAAAAGACATGATATTTTTGTGCAGTAGAGAACTAGTCAGCTATAATGAAGGAAAACATTGAGGCTTTTACAGGTAAAGGAATACAACTCAAGATCAAGCCCAGGAGTCAGAAGGTTCAGAACCAGTTAGGGTAAATAGCAGAGTTCTCTCCCCAATCTAAAAAACTGAGGGAGTTAGTGGGACCCAAAATGGGGAGTGCATCCTGTGGGAATAAAATGGGAGGAATAGTCTAAAAAAGGAAGGCAGAGGATATTGTTAATAGCATAACAGGATTTAAAATCTACATTACTTTCACCACTCTGTATAGTTGGATTATATTCTGTTGCAGTTTGTCTGCTTGCAGCAGATTTCAGGGCACAGACAGCTATCTCAAAAACAGCAGGATATATTATGGTAATCATCCTTAATTTCCCATTAACTTAATCTGAAGCCCTGTGTAACTTACACTGTCTTATTATGACTGATCTTATTTGAATCTGGTTTGTTACATTGTTGTTTCGTATTGACTGATTTTATTCAAATCTGTTATGATTGATAGCATCAAGTCTAAGAGTATAGGCAACTATACTGAAGATGACAAGATTCACTAAGATACCCACTCTGGTTTGATTATTACCTGCTTTTGAAGTCTTATCATGTCTCCAATGTTTTGTTTTGATTAATATTGTTATATACTGCTGAGACAACATAGTAACCATTGTAGATCACTTTGTATTGTGGTTTTATATGACTTTTTCACTTCATGTTTTTCTAGGAATTTGTTTTGTTTTGTCTTGCTTTGTTTTTTTCCTCTCTAATACAGAAAGGATAGATATACATGTAGAGATTCATGCATGCGTAGAGCTTATAAACAGTTTATGAGAACCAGTTATATAACACATGATGAAATGAACAACTACTTTGAAGAAAAAGAGACACTACAGTACCCAGTGCTGATTCTGTAGCATCATGATGTAAAATTATCATTCTTTGTTCAGAGTGATTTTATTTAGCCTGTTTTGTTTTGTTTAAGTTCAACATACATATGGACACCTATTTTGAAGAAAATGAGAGACACTATGACAGCCATTGTTGGCTTCCCTATTGTCTGGTCTTGAAGACCTAAAATGCCTTCCTCATCCTGTTCAAATTAGTTCCATACTATGTTGTTTTGTGTGAATTCTCTGTATGTGAAGATACAGACAAAAATTTGAAGAAAACAAGAGACAATACGATAGTGAATATCTCTGATTGTCTTGCTTTGAAATTTATGTCTCTTACATTGTTTTCTTGTGTTCTGTTTTGTTCTGTTTAATTTTGCCCTCTTTAAAATAAAAAAAAGAAATCATAGAACAATGTAAAGTTTGAAAATTTTTTTGAATGATAAATTTGTAAAAGATTTGCTTGTAAATTTAAAGTCATACTTCCTCTTTCTCCAAATATTACATGAAATGTAGGATCCATTCATACATATATTAAGTGTATCAGTGTGGGTACTCATGTGGAAGTAGGGTCATATTGGAGTTATGGAAGGAAGAGACAAACTAAAGTTAGAAGAAATAGAATATGGAACAAGAGGTGCTGATGGTGTGTAGTAAGAAATGTAATAAGACAAAGTAGAAAGATATGGTGAACTGCATAGTGCTTCTCAGGATTAATAAAATATTTGATTGTCACAAAGTATTTTTCTTAATATTTGACCAGATTTTAATAAATTAATAAAGCATGAGGATATAAACTACACCATTAACTTTAAAACAGTCTCTAAAGGACTTAGTGAATAGATAAAATAAATTTTCTAATGCAGTCCTCGTAACATATTGTTTTGACTATATGATCTTTCACTTTAACACTAAATGATTTGTACAAAATATGTTTTTAACCATATGGAAGGAAATGTGTATTAATATGAAAATGTACTTCTGAAGAATTATGAATAAAATGACTCCCTGACATCTGCATTAAAATTTGAGTGGGAACTAGATGACCAGTGACAAATGAGTAGCACAATACCAAAATGTCAAAAGCCAAATGAAAAACTGAACACCTGCTTTATGATTTTGATTTAAAGTATTAGAACTTAAGATCTCTCTGTCTCTGTCTCTGTCTCTGTCTCTGTCTTTCTCCCTCTCTCTCTCTTTCTCTCTCTCTCTCTCTCTCTCTTTTTCTTCTTTCTTTGTTCCATCCCCTAAAAGGCAATGGTGTTCACACATACTCATTTAGGGCTGAAATCAATATTTATTGTTAATACTTCTTTTATTTTGTTTCTAAAACTTTCAAGTACTCAGTATAATGAGATTTTAAGTAACTGCCTCAGGCAATATAGATTTTGTCATAAATAAGAAATTAGCTATGGTTAAAGGAACAGCCTATTAACATACATTGGGCAACTGCTCCAGTTTTTCTTATCCTGAAGATAGTGATAGTCTCTGCTATAATCACGTATTTGGTAGGCAACTTGTGAAGTTTTGTTGTGTTTGTGTTTTCTTTCTCCTCAATGACATTTTTTACATTTTCAAGTTATGTTTAGTTTTTGTTTTTTCTATCCTAAGACATGATAATAATATATCTGAAGCAAAGCACATTTCACTGATGCATAAAGTAATGATTTTTCAATACAGATAACAGAGCTCATTTTTCACAATAATTATGGTTGAAGCATGATTTCAGGATTGTAAATATAAGCCTGAAATCTCTGGCAGGTTTTCTTCTTCATGCAAATAAAGTGTAAAATCTAAGCTGTATGAGGATAACATTGATATCACTCCTAAATACGTAATTTAAAAAACTGTTGAGCCTCCAACTTGCTGTTTTGCTTTTTCAGTTTTCTGCTAATAGGCATGTCATTTAATGACACTGCTCTGTTTAAAATTTTCAAAATTTATTATTGTCCAATGTTCACCATACCAAATCTTCCTGGTACTCAGGCTTTTTGTAATCCAATCCTTAAGGCTGTGATATAATAAGTCGAAGTAAATCTGTGATTTCGGAACTTCTATAGGGGTCCAGAGACCAAGGCTAATTAAGCACCAGGCCAGACTAACAGGACATGCAAGGAAACTGGTGCTGTGGTTTCACCATTTTTTTTTAATCTGGGCTGTTTGAGGGGAGCTAGTGTAATGGGAACAAGGGAAGTCAGGGACTTGTGTGGTTTCTCTTTCCTTCCCATGATTACTCATTCATTCCAAGCAGCATGAGAGGAGCTCCAGAGAGTACAAATGAAAGCTTCTTGAATGTTCTTTGGATTTGAGGGGTGTTGATATGGAAACCCACCTGACTGACCTGGTTGGAGTGAGGTGTGACAACACTGCGTGTGTAAACTTCACCCACATCATCAAGGTGGAAAGATCGCTTCTTATGTTCTGAAGCTGGACTCCTCAGCAAGAAAGATGGTTTTAGATTATTTGAAAGAAAACCACCAGGCCCAATGAAAAGAGTTTTGTGGAGACTATCCAGTTGGATTCTGGAGGTTGAAGGAGTTTGGGGTGCTAAACAAGGGACATGGAGGAACTCATAAGACAAACACTTATAGGATAACTTTCACACTTAACCACTTGCTATCATGTGGGCCTATTGATGCCACACCATGACATGAGCTAATGTGAACTTTTTAAGTTTTTACTCTTTTTTACCTGGACTCTGGGGTTGCAGTAATCAGAAGCAGGGAATTTAATATAGGAGGCATCAAAGAGATAGAAGGAGGCAACAAACATACTTGACTTCCTAACCCGTAGAATCGAAAACAAAATTAGAAGATGGAAAGTGAAGTAAAGGAGGTAAATTTTCCCACAATGTGAAGCTGAAGATTTGTTAGTACCTGTCATTAGCATGTCAGAACCTGTAACTATTTCTGCTCTATATCTCAGATATCGTTTGGTACCACTATGGGATCTGTCTGATAATTCCTTTAACACAAAAAAGGAACCAGAGGATGCTGAGGACCTATCAAGCTCTTCCCTCTCTGAACACCCCCACCCACATTTGCCTTTCACGCTCACCTTTTCCTCAGTTCAGTAAATACTTGTGTGCATTGCAATTTTACTTATGAAAAAAGCTTTATCCATTGAATCTTTGAATGTTTAAAATTTTAAATTCAAGTATCATGATTATACATTTTCTCCTGCTTTGGATGCTATTTTGTTTTCCTAAAGACTACGTTTGTACATTAAAAGTATAATAAATTAGGTGGATCACAAGCAATAGAAATTGGTTTCGAGAGCTAAGAGGTTCATAGTCAAGGCAGCAGTAGACTGTTTCTGGTGGGTGCTTTCTGTCCACTTAATATATAGCACATTTTTGTTGCCTCTTTATATGACAAAAAACTATTCTTATAATTTCTAAGAGGATGTTCTGGAACTTGAAAAGAGATTTTATATTAGAATAAGAGACTGTTTTTTCCTTCTGTTTGGCCCAAGTACTTTTGTTTTGGAATCAGATTTATTAAATTGTCTTCTAGAAACTGTCATAAATTTTGGTTCCTTTACTCAAAGCAATTAAATGATTCATGCATCACAACATGTTGCTGTCAGCAAAATACAAAGGACGTCCATGAGTGGAATTCCCACATCTATAGTGAAGTGAAGAAGAAGGAATTAAAATAAAATAATATAAAGTTAAATACTGGACAATGTTGGCCCATAATAATTAATTATAACCACATTTCTTTAAAAACTTATCTTGGGTTATGTAGCCATTTGTTTTAGTTACTTTCCTCTAGTTGCTGAGACAAAATATCTGAGGCCCAAAATTAGGAATGGGAAGGTTCACTTCTTACATTTCTTGGAGGTTTCAGTCCATGCTCCACTGCCTGAGGGACAGCTGTCCATGGCCCTTCACAAACAGCAAGGCAAGAACCAGCAAGAGAGAGAAGCCACACCTTCTTCCCACCCTTACACTGTGTCCGGGGACTCCACCCCTGGGAGAGGCAGCACCCACACCACCAATCCCAGCACCAAACAACAAACCAATCACGAACACCAGACTCAGTTCTGTCCTTGATTACATGAGGCTTCAGTGGGGGCCATCCGAGCACACTATAACACCTTTTCATTTTAATTTTTCTACTTCATTTTTAATACGATTGGGATGTTGATGGCTGTAGTCTTCCACTGATTATATATTATATTTTTACCTGGCTTTTATCCTTATAAGACTGTTTGAGGGATGTTTTGTCATCCTATTTTTGTATGTGAGGGAACTAAGAGAGAAGCTACATACATTGCTTTGAGTGAAGCAGGGAGTGAAACTTTTGATTTGAGTCCAGTGTTCATTCTATAATCTTTTGTTTCATCTCCACATTCTTTGGTTAACGAGTAGATCAGTCAGATGCTAAGCAGCATCAGTCATATTGGAAGTCAGGCATAGTTTTTTAATTTTCCATTTTGGCCTGACCTTTGAGTCAGGTCAGTTTATCCTCTTGCCAGTTTCTAGTCCTCCAAACTTAAGTTTTTTTAAGATAGAAAGTGGTTGAGTCATATTTTTGACTCATTTGTCTTTAAAGCTACTTTTATTTACAATTTAATTTAGCAACATAGTTTTTCTCTTTCATTATTTGGTAGAATTCCCCCAGCAAGAAATTACACCTTATTTATTTTTGCAATCTCATATCCAGCAAAGGGTTTGGCATGTAGAAGAAGGTCTCTAAAAGTGTAGATGAATGATCATAATAACACCAGGGCTTACATTTTATGTTTGCAGCAAAATGTGAAATACGAATTTATTCTTTTTATTTCCTAGTCAATGCTAATATTTTGTACTTTCTGTTTTGTGATGCCTATTGTGATGATGAATATTTATTTTTCTTCTTTAGCATAAGATAAAACAGCACTGGGACACTGGCTGCTCTGAATTACAGAAGGTAATTGATCATGTATGCTTTCTGTAGGCTGAAGATAGGAAATGGCTGTACTGCTTAATTTGGATGCTTCCTGTAATCCATCTGCATGCAGTAACTAAAAATTAGTAGAATAAAGAAGCAACACAGCTCATACTATTCAGTGAATGATTAACTACAAGAATCACCATAATAAATGAATATTCTGCCACAAATATGTTTGCCATTGTTGCTCTAAGATTATACATGGCCTAAAACATAACTTCTTACATGGAGATTTTAAATCATCTAGTTTCTGGAGAGCTATCTGTGTGAGAATAAATGTGTCATGCAGTGCATTTGCCTTCTCTTCATTTTTATTGTCCCAGTCACACTAGAATGACCCCATTTGTCCACCCTAATTTGCTTACCTCTTTTAACGTGCCTCTTGTTCCAAAGAGCTAAATCTCATGCAAATGCTATAAGCCTACAGCAATTTTCTCTAAATTGCAGTGAAGTTGAGTAATATTTCTCCACTCTTTGAAAACTTCTGCCTGTCTCAAATACAAACTGGTATTAATTTTTCCCTTTGGATTTTGTTTCCCCATAATTGAAACCAGTCATGATGGGTTCCCTAGCACCAGATGTGTTGAATTAGCAATATCATTCCATAGATAAAAACAAAATATGGGAGTTTTTATTAACTGAAGTAAACATCTCCATTGATGATTTTTACAAAATACAAGTATGTGATTTTATTTTCCATATGTCATTCATTACAAAACTCTCCCTTGATAAATTAATATATTTACTAACAAAATATTAAACTGAAAAATCATAATCCTTCAAATGAGAAGCAGGCCATGTGAAGTGAATTCTGCAGGATTTCTTCTTGATCTTTAGTGAATGTAGCTTGGTTTTCACCTGTTGTTGGCATGGGAAGGGCTGAGTTTAATTCTAATGCTTACAAACTATTGGCATGTCAGATTCTCTAGCTACCTAAACACGTACTGGTTATCTTCTGGACAAAGTATGCAAATCTCAGTGTACTGAAATTATTCCATGGTATCTCAAAGACAAACTTTTGGAAATGTCTTCCTTTGCTGATTTTAACATATTTCTACTAGTTCAAATCTCAGTTTCCAAAATATTCTTATGTTAATGAGGGCTTCTCATAAATTCCGTGACACAACATTTACTTGAGAAGAGCGTCTCCACCACTTGCATTGTCATACACTGAAATATCTAACAGTCATGAAATAGCTCAGATACTCAGCGTTAATATGAGTGGAATTAATTCGTTTGTGTCATAGGAAACATTTTACACAGTTACTGTCTCTATTAAAACAACAACATCTATGATCCTTGATTGATATATAAGACAGCATTTACTGAAGAGTAAAAATAAATGTGGGGTAAAATGGGACTCATTGTGTATTAAAAATAGCATACAATTAAATAGCACAGTGCAATTGTTTTATAATTTCAATTGGCAGGGAAATATGAGCAATAAGGGCTATGGAGTCAATGAGGGAGTAAATAATTCAGTCTGGACAAGTTTTCAGCTTGAAAAGAAAATTAAAATGGCAATGTAAGATTGTAAATTACTGTTAATGATATAGTTGGGTGCAAAACATCAGTATTCACTTCTGAATATGTCTGGTATTATTATTGCTCCTATCCTTCAAATGTGTATTTACTCATCCAGGAAAGACTCTTGTGTGTTTTCGTACGCTGGGAACTTTGTTAGGCAACAGTGACACAAGCTGAATGTGACTCAGTTTCTTTCTCAAGTGGCTCCCATCAAAGCAAAGTGAAATACAAGAGCATCCAAATTCATTTTTTATTTTTAAAGATCAAAATTAAGATCCGTAAATTTCAAATATGCTTTTAAAGTTTAATGTTTATATCTCAACCTTAATTTCTGCCAGTTGATCTAATAGAGCTGTTATTAGCATAATTATTTGCTCTGTTTCCATTTTTCATGAAGCAGGTCATTGGGAAAGAAAAGAGATATGTCCAAATTCTTTTTCTGTATGTCACATTAAACTGTTCTCCATCACCATCTCGCAGTGTCCAGATGTCTGGGGGTAAGAGACTTATATATTGATGAAACAAATCTCAGCCCATGGGGAATGTCACATGTTTTCCTATACATCTGTCTTCTAAAACTTACTATTGGGCTACCATAAATGTAGTTGTTCAGGTTTCTGTATAGCACTATTGATATAGGGGAATGAAAGTTCTGACCTACTGTATGTCCAGTATGATTTTGTGTTCTCTAAAATTGAAGAATGAATTTTAGGAACAATGGATATTAAGAGCAGAATATATTTATGGAGAAAGAAAGCTGTTGAGGGACAGAAGGGGTCCAGAGTGGGTTACAAATGACTGTGTTTTCTAGGGACTTTTATAGAGTAAAATCATGGGGTGAGATGGGTTCAAGGTGGAGAAAACTGGGAACTTGCAAGGCAGATCGACATAAGGTAGGACAGAACCATGGTTAACCAATAAGATTAATTGTTCAGATAAAATTGATTGCATTGGTAACAAATGAGGAAGTGAGTCATGTAGAAAGCTGGCATTCTTAGAGAGCAGTGACTCTTCCCTAGGGGACTGGGATGGTGACTTCTGACTTCCTCAGGGTGATAGAGAACTATTTAGAATATTAGTCCTTAGGATATGGATGCATTCATTTGATCTCTTATCTTGAGGCCTGGCCAACAGCAGGAGGTGTCTGTCTCCCCCACATTTACAAGTTATCTGGGCTTCTGCTCTTGTCTCACTGCCTGTAATATTTCTAACTCAGCTGCCTGTAACACTATCACATTGTTTTGTTAATATAACAATGATATAGCCAGATCAAATAGTATCTCTAAGTTTTAGTTTTTGAAGAACTTCTATTTATTTCTATACTGGCAATATTTTCATTTTTGCACCAGTGTAGAAGAGCTTCTTTTCCTTGCATCCTTAATAGCAATTTTGATTTTGTATTTTTTATGATAATCATTCTGACAGGTATGAGACAGGATCTCCATGTGGTTTTGATTTGCATTTCTCTGATGTCTTAAGAAGCTAAAGATCTTCTTAGGCACTGAATGGCCATTTGTATTTCTTCTCTCTTGAAAAGTATCTGTTCTATACACCAGTCCATTTGTTGAATGATTTATTTTATTTTTTTGCATGTTAACATTGCTCAGTTCTTTACATATTTTGCATATTATTCTTCTGTGGACAGCTAGTGAAGATTTTTCTTCAATTCTATAACCTGTTTCTTCACTCTGTTATGTTCTTTGCTTGCAGAAGTTTTTTGAAATAACATAGTTCCATTCATCAATTTATACCACTATTTCCTGTGTTGTTGGAGTTCTATTTGCTTGTGCCTAGGGCCTCAAGTGTTTCCTTTACATTTTCTTCTAGCAGTTTCAAAGTTTTAGGTCTATCAGCAGATGAATGGATTAAAAAAGTGTGGTACTTCTGTACAACCAAATACTGCTCTGCCATAAAGAAGGCTAAATCTCAGACTTTTCAAGCAAAATGGATGCATTGTGAGACCATAATGTTAAGTGAAATAAATCAGACAGACAAGCTTAATATCATATGTCTTCTTTTATATGAGGAAGTCAAATAAAAATAAAAAAATAAAAGATAGTAGGAAATAGGGAGAGAGCTCTTTTGCAGCAGTTAAAATGACCAAGAAATGATGGGAGGGGAAGAGAAGGAGATAAATAAGTTTAAACATGTTACACATACATACGAACTTGCTACAGGGAATATAATCATTATGTACTTAAATAGGCACTAATACAAAATAAAAATATAAACAATGAAAGAAAAACAAAGTTTCATGTCTAATATTTTGGTCTTTGATTGATTTTTGTACGAGATGAGACATAGGGATCTAGTTACAATCTTCTACTTATGTATATCCAGCTCCAGTTTTACTAAGAGTATTTTGTTTTTAACTGATGTACAGAAACTCTACATATATATGCCATACCTTGTGATGTTTTGATACTTGTAAACATTGCATAATGTTCAAATCAGGCTAAACATAAATATTTCTCAAGCATATATCATTTCTTTATGATAAAAGCACTGAAAACCTTTTCTTCTAGCTTTAAAAATATATACATTTTTAAAAATATATAGTTACCTTACTGTGCAGGAGAACATGGTAATTTTGTTCACATAACTATAACTTGTTTGTCCATTGATCAATCATTCCTTGTCCGTCCCCAGTCCCCATGTACTCTCTGGCCTCTGAAAACTGCCCTTTTATATCAACTTCTGAGAGATCTAATTCTGTACTTTCTACATATGGTTTAAATTAGGCAGCATTTGTCTGTCTTTGGATTATTTTGTTTAACATGATAATCTCTGGTTTCATCCATTTTACAGCAAATTAAAGAATTTTCCTTTTTTGACTGAATACTATTCCACTGTGGATTGCATATGAATCAGTTTTCTTTACCAGTGGATGGGCATTTTGATTAGTTTCTTTTCTTGATTATTATTAACAGTGTTTCTTTGAGCATGAGTTTTCCCATTGTCTTTGGCATATTGATTTTATATTCATGAAACATTTTAAATATTATATATGTATATGATACATATTTTTCCCATGGAATTACTGGATGAAATGGCAGTTCTATGTTTAAATTCCTAAGGAACTTTTATGCTGTTTACAATAGTAGTTGTACTAATTTACATTTTCACCAATACTCTACAACAGTTTTCAATCAGATGAAACAAATATTATGTGATAGCATGTCCGTGCTATTACAGTTTACCATTAGTATTTTTGATAACATCCATTTTTACTGAGATGATATGATATTCATTAACATTTTGGTTTATATTTGTCTGATGATTAGTGAATGCTGAGCATTTTTATATACCTATTGTCTACTTTTATATTGGTCTATAAGAAATATCTAGTTAGTGCTAATGATCATATTTACCTGGAATAGTTGCTACTAATTGAGCTGTTTGCATTCTTTCTATATTTTGTTATTAATTTGTCAGGTGTAGTTTGCAAATATTTTTTCCCATTCTGCAATTTTCCTTGATGAAATTTTTATGTATCAAGTAATATCCTTAGCACTTTTACTAGAATTAATCCTTTCAATAATTATATCAGTCTTGGAAGATAGATATCATTATACTTATAAAATTGCCTACATATATAAAGCAACCTCAGTGGGTAAGTATAATCTATATAAAAATAGATATATTTAAATGTGAACTATATGCCATTTATTCATAACATTGACAAAGAACTATAAAAATGAGTAATGAATAGATAGTACTTAATCTCCATTATACCATAACATATAGCAAAGATGATTGATTTCCACAGAAGGTAATATTCTTTTAAAAACATACTAGATCTGCTATTACCAGCCCAAAAACTTACTTTTGGAGAATTCTATAATATCATCAATAATTTGCACATTTCACAGGTAGAGATTTTTATTTAGTTATATGGAATAAGACAATAAAACCTAGTAGAATACCGGTAGATTCAAATTAGAAATCTCAAGGATTTAAGTATTTAATCAATACTATACAAGATTACTAAAGATATTTATGAAATATCTTTGTGAAAATATATGTAAAAGTAAAGAACTATTAAGAATTTCTTGAAATGCTTTACGTATATTCCCTGGAGATACTGGAAGTTTACTTGGCTTTTCCTGTAAAGCATTTTTTTATTCTATTGTGGTAAGAATATCTGCAATTATAACCTCTTAGTAAAGACAGTTATGTATCATATTATATTCATAGGTTCTTAATTAAATTTGAGGCATATTTTAAATGTATTGTGCAGAACCATTTTTAAAACATTGAAGAGCTAGTTTAATAATTATGAAAATTTTCAGAATGGTCACATGCATAAACAGTAAAACTGGATGATACATTGCAGGTCAACACATTTTTCAATGGAGTATGAATTCAGCATTTTCTTTACATTACAAGCAAACTTAGTCATATTTATTCACTGAATTTTTGGGGTTTTTTACAGTAGCAGACAATCTGCTATAGGTTCAAGTTTTTGCTTGACTTTCAAAACTCCTCATTTCAAATAAATAGCAACCCCCCTGCATTTTCTCTATCAGTAACTTTAAAATATTTTAGAAATAGAGTTAGTTTATAGAAAAATTATGCTCAGATTTGTTCCTTTGTAAAAAGCAATATATTTAAATTTGAAATGACATAGTACATAATGTTTCATTGTGATATGAAATGATTCAATAGTGGAAGATGATGACCATTAAACAGATTCATCATTTAATACTCAATTCTATACAATTCTAATTTTTTTGAATATGTATTTTCTGTTGCATTGAATTTTGAAGTTTAGGAAATAGATACATATAAAGTTATTAGTGATATCTCAGGGACTGTTACGTACTCTTTGCAAATTAAGATTTAAACTATCATTACCACGTCTATGGCAAAGAAATGCAAGCACTTTCCTACTTAATGTGTCCTCTTAAATCTCACACTTCTTATTTCTGTAGTAATTCTTCCCCATGAAGAACAAAAATTGTTCATAAACCGTCTTGCTCTATTTCCTCAGTACATGTACCTTAATGCACTTTCCTGGTGATTACTCTGGTAAGCCATGTATGTGTCCTTCTTAAGTAAGAATTTTATCTTTTGACCCAATTTTGTAAAATTCTGTACAATGTACCACAGCTTTTTCTAGACTGTGTAGCAAATCAGCATGTACACTTCCATGTTTCAGTCAATACAGTTATTGCAATGTGCAAAACTTTAGATATTTAGACCAATAATCTAAAAATAAAGGACTGACCCAGTAGTACGTAGTTCTTAAAATTGCATGATTTTTCTATGAAAAAGCCTGTGAAACTGATACCATGGCTGGGGAGAGACCATTTAATGATCATTATTGATTCTCTTTAAAGGTCGTATTAAGAACATTTCATCTTAAATCAGTGGCATGCTCTTCTCCCTGTTTGATGTTGGGAGGAGTTGAATGACTTTCAAGGGACTCTCATCTTAGCTGTGGTGTATAGCACAAAGTTACTGGAGCTGTAGGGAGGGAAAAAGGACTGGTGACAATCTACTCAGAAGGGTAAAAATCAATCATCCTTTATTAACCATATGAAAAAGGCAGCATGATCTAGAGTGTACTTTAATATTTCTCTTCCTGAAAAGGAACGGATGTTCAGTAATTAGTGATTATGATGGAAAATGTGTTCTATTTTTGTTTTGTTTTGTTTTGTTTATTGATAAGAGAGGTCAACTCCGTGTTGGATTTCCATTTCCAAATAGATGAGAGGATGCATTCAGTCAGCCTTCTGAGATGATTCAGAGGAAGATAAATTCTGAAAAATGTTTGAAACTTACCTATTGATTACTCCTTTAGAGATTCATATTTCTTCATGTACTAATATTTACAAAAATGTTTATAATAAAGTTTACAGTTAATATTAATTTATGTAAATTTATTTTATGTATTTATTGAGCGTATTCTTTTGAAACATGCTAGGTTAAATGCTGAGAGAACTTGAGTTACATAACATAATTCCCTTTAAATATTTAAATGACATTAATTGGAGAAATAAAGTTTACATGTAAACTACAAATTTCAGGCTATACAGAAAAAGAAACTTTTTTTACAGATTTTCCTGATATAATTTATTATAATTTATGTGGCTTCTGTACATGTCTTGGTTGCTCAGAAAGCTTACATAATGCTAATGAGTAATCACAGAGAGAAGTGTTGAGCACTGTAAAGTTACCTGGCACCACTTTCTAGGAGATATTTTGTCTTATTAATTTGTTGCTTTTCACTGATTGTTGCTATCATCTACAAGATCTTATCAGGGGAAAAAAAAAGTGCAGGTGGAATGAACTTGGACCAGAGCCTGAAATCCTATACCCTTAACAAGGAGAAGCTGCTACTGCTTCGATATCAATCTGGGTGGGATCATGCCCTGAGTTTACTCTGAGAAATTGTCTTTTTACCATTATGATATTCTTCCACTGGTTAAAGTGTCATGTGCTCTGTGTGCTGCTCATTTTGAACATAGATGGATTCTGACTTTTTTTAGCTTCAGCTGCTTTTACTTTTCCTCTCAAAGGATGGAAACTGTCTCATTATGGACAACTCTTCATAGGCACATATATGCTAAATATCCATTAATAATCCATTTTTTCCATGCCACGTTGTTGGATACCTATTGTCTACTGGGAATTCAGGAAAATTCTTCTGTAAGAAATTTTCATCCTTTTTCAATCAATTACTGAGCAAGGTAGATGTGCAAAGTATGGGGCCACTTGTCAAAGGCTTGTACTATAAAGCAGTATCTATTCATTATTCTTGGAATTATAGATTGAGAATCTAATCTTTTCTTGGCTGAGTAGTTGAATTGGGTAGAGGAAACTAGATCCCCAAATAATTTTAAAATGTATTGTTTTTCCTAGTTCAAAGATTCCAAAACAGATAATCATCTTCTTTGGTTCTATATTATGTAGTAGGATTTTCATTCCAAAAACAATAGATGCACTAAAAATTCTATCTTAAGTGCAAAAAATTAAATTAGTAGATATAAGATTGAAAATTATGTATCAGTGTATTACCTTCCCTATAGCCAAATACCTACAGTATTCAGACAACTCTGTCAATACTGCATAATTTTTAAAGTATATTTTAATTTATGGCTTGACATATGAGAAATAAAAAATTCTTCAGAAATTAAAAAGACCAAAAAAACCACAATCCCACAAGAATATATTATGACTGGAGCAAGACACCTATTAGCACGTGGACCTGTAGGTGTCTAAGTAGGTCCCTAAGTAGAGCTCTGGCCAATATTTTTCCTATGAGAATTTCCTTCCAGGCTCACATTAGTTTGTAGTTGGAGTTAGAATGCAAAGAATTTCTAGAAAATTACATTCATCAACAAATCTCAAAAAAATTTGAAAAATTCACTGAAAGTAATAGAGTCTTACCAAAAATGTACACAAAAAATGTCACAAAAAGATAATGAAGCCTTCAGGTAGAAGAATTAGGGAGAAAATTATAAAGCCAAAAAGAAAAATCAGAAGTGGGTAAGATAAAATATCTGAGAAATGCTAAAAAATTAATTCAGGCTGGGGATTTAGCTCAGAGGCCCAAGCACCTGCCTGGCAAGTGCATAGTCATGAGTTCAATCCCCTCTACCAAACAAAACAAAACAAGAGTTTCCTTGTTAGGAAATCATACTTGGGGCCAGGGATTTAGCTCAGCAGGGTAAGCGTTTGCCTGGCAAGCATTGAGGTCATTAGTTTGATCCCTGGTAGCCCCCCCAAAAAAAATTAATTCAACAAAATTTGGAACATTTAGATGAATGTATTACAGAGTACATTGGTCAGTTTTTCCATTACTGGAACAAAATGCCTGACACCCACAGCCTTTCTGGAGAGGTTTACTTTTGCTTATGGTTTCAGGCATGGTTGGCTGGCTTGAAGGAAGAGACACTGTGACAGAAGGGCACTGCAGCCTAAAGGTGCTCATGTCATGGTATCTGGGAAGCTGAGAGCAAGAAATGAGCCTGAGAGGAAAGGACCACCAGATAGAATCTGAATGTCATGTCCTTGTGATCTGCTCGGACACACTCAGCACAGTGTAATTTAGTAACCTCCTAGGCATCTCTCATGGCTATAAGGTTTATAATCAAGATTAACTATTACACAAAACAAATCTATGGATTAAAATCTTTCTTTATATAGATCCACAATCCAAATAATTTTCAATGGATTTCTGGAAAATACCTAAGGTACTGATAATATGAAATTTCCCAAATACATTCCTAGAGTTAAAAAAAAAAGTGGTATGGGAGGACTTTCTTATTTTAATATTATGTTCAAGGCAAGGTCTGAAGGTGAATAATTTTAAATAAAGCCAAGTGTAAAACTAATGAACATAGAGACATATAAATTGAGTAAATTAATAAAACCAAATACGGTAATGCATTATTAAACATAAAAATTCTGTGAACCATAACACTTATTCTGAATGCAAGATCAACTTTTAAATTGTGTGCGCACACACACACACACACACACACACAGAACACAGTGTTTACAATAGCAACCAAACTTGTGTTTGATTACCTATGACTAAGTATTGCAAAGTACATTATGGTTGATTTTATAATAAAAAACAAATATTTATAAAAATTTATTACTAGAGAGATCATCTATATCTCATAGCAGCATTAATTTTGCCCAAAGTGATGTACTTATTTGTATATTTGAACAAGTTAGTGAACTGATTGTAAAATTCATCAGAAGCACTAAATAAAGAGTATACAAAATATTTCTTGAGCATAAAGATGTGTGAGCATTTGGTATTCATGAGTCTCTAGGTTGGATCCTTACCACCCCACACACTTAAACAAATAAAAATAACCAACTTCTAAAAAAAGAAGAATCAGAATCATCCAGGATATTTTTTCAGGACTCAAAACCTACTATAAATTTCCAATAATCAAGAGAGCTAATATCAATGCAAAGGTAAAAAAACAAATTAGAATGAAGCAGAATTCACATAATGGACTTCTGAAAATTGGATACACAACAGCTTTGGCACAGTAAATTGTTTTGGCATTGCAAATTAATGGAAAAATAATTAGCTATTTAATAAATTGCTCCAGAATAACTTGAATATTCATCTGGGGAAATGATTATGGATCACTAACTTACACCCTATTATTAAACTCAACTCCAAATGCATCAATGTTTTAAATGTGAAATGAAACTCTAATTTTTTGGAACAATATGCAGAGAATAATATGCCAGCTGCTATGGTTTGATGTAGTAATTGATGCAATAATAAACAACCCCTACATCTTTGTATCTTAGCGTAACAAAGATTTTATTTTTTTTGTCTTATGAAAGCTACACATCCTGTTAGGTCACTAGACACTACTCCACATTCACTCTGGTGCTGGTAAGAAAGGTTTCACCCACTTGGAGATGCACCTTTGCAATCCATAGTCTGTTAAATTACAGTGAATGGGAAAGAGAAGGTCATGGATGTCACACCTGGACTTCCAGGCCTAACTCTAAGATTTCCCACTCTGGTCCAGAATCAAGCAGATGATTTCACCTACTTGTAAGAGAGAAAAAAAAAATGTCTTCCTAAAAAAAACATGTCTTCATGAACTTCATAGAAAGAGGATTACCAGGTGTCAATGAGCACTGGTAGTGTCTATCATCACAATTTGGTAAAGGAATTTTTATAATTCATATTAGACAGAATAAAATGTTATAGTATACACTTTGTAAAATAATTTGTTTTTTCATACAACACTAAATAATTGAGAAATGTTTATTTTGATACTTGAAGTTAAAATTTTTCTACTTTCATTGCTGTTTCTATGTAAGTCTTCTGTGCTGCTGAATATTTGGGTTGTTTCTGCTTTTTTTTTTTATACTACCAAAGATAGTGCTTTGAACATTCAAGTACATGACTTTTGATGCACATATGTGAGAGTTTTTAGGCACTTATGAGCCCAATTTTTTAAATACAAGATAACCCAAAATTGAATTTTTTCTCATTAATTTTTATAATATAACAGGAAATATAAAATGATAATTTTATCAAATTCATTCAATAATTTTTCTGTGTAGGGTATGTTTTAAAGCATTCAACACACACTGCAATGCTGCAATCTGGACGGTAGTATTGCAATGACTACAGAAGCACTGAAACAACACCTAGGATTTTGAGGCAGACTTATTTGATATCCACAGGCACTCATTGGGATAATTCCCAAAATATTAGGCCCCGATCCTAGTTGGCAGTTAATGATTTGTTCTTATAACACAAATCATGGTGACCAGCAGTTTCTAGGAGACAGAAGTAACAGGAGCTATAACAGGAACTATTAGCTGGGCAGCAGAAGTATACTGGCTAGGGGGAGAATTTTCTGTTCCAGTATCTTGTCACTTTCTGATTTCTTTTTGCATTATTATTTTTATTTCAGCAATACATTTTATATTGTTGTATTGACCTTGTGGTTCTTTTTTTGCATGTGTGAGTAGAATAAGTTCAAAAAAATGTCCACCCATTGAACATAATAGGGAAGACATTGATGATAGACATCCTGGTTGCCTTTTCATTACTCCGTATTTTTCAATTATTTGTTTTATTAGACCAAATCTAAATTTTAAATGACTTTTTGAACTCCTTTGTTTTGAATAAATAACAAAATGTTCCTTATTGTTTGGTCCTGAATGTGTATAAATTTTTATAATGATATTCTTTTCCCTCACTTTTTTTTTTTATTTTAAAGGGGGTAAAATTAAACACAACAAAACAGAACAAAACAAGACATAAGAAAGCATAAATTTCAGAGCTAGACAACCAGAGATCTTCACTATTTATGATATTGTCTGTTTTCTTCCATATGGTTGTCCATATCTTTGTATACAGAGAGTTCATACAAAACAACATAGCCAATCTTTCACAAGATGTCCAGTTCACTGGTTCCTACTTGCTAAGTGTGGGGGTGGGGTGGGGGACAGGACGACATGAGATGTTTGATTCTGAGCCTGTATGCCAGCAGGCTCACAGCTGCTCACCAGAGGAGGGAGGAGTTCCTTGTTCTCCTGGCACCCCAGGTCACCGCATGTGCAGGTCCCCAGAGCCAAGGTCTATTTCCTGTGGGCCAATGAAGCCTTTTCCCTCACTTTTTGATTACAGGATAGCTTGTTAGGTGTTGGTCAACTTTGTCAACACCACCCATAGAATTACTATAATCATTAACCACTAGTGGAAATGTTTAGTATCATTTATTCTTTCGAGTTCTATAATTTCTGCATTATGAATAGTTAACAATAAGGTGATACTTTTTTTGTCTTTCCACTTTACAATGGAGAGTTGTCCTCTCTGATATACCTACATTACTCTTCTTCTTGTTTTGTTAAAATTTTATTTTTATTTATTTATTTATTTATTTTGTCACTCTTTTGGTACTTCCTTCCTATCCAGTCTTAGTGTCCCAAACTGTCCATTTTGTATTTTAAAAGAGCATTACTGAGTTCTGGAGAAGTATAAAAATTATATCTAGTGTATTTCCAGTAAGAGTTTTTATAGACTGTAGCACAAAATTATAGGTTATTTTTCACGAGTAAAACCAAAACAAATCACTAAAAGAAAATAACTAGAACTTATTGCTGGATTTCATAAGAAAAATGATCAATGGTGAAAACATTTAAATTTAGAAAGTATACAAACATAGACAAAACAAGTAAACAGCCATCCAAGTGTACCTCTTACAAAACAAGAACCAACTGGTTGAAAGAACACTTGCTGGAGCAATAATTGGCATAGTCAGCATGTAAACAAAGACTGCCTGAGTGCTTCCCCATGCAAGCTGTTCAGTTAAATTCAAGCTTAAAAGATTTCTACATGTTTACCATACATAGTGATCAAATTCTTCATGGGAAATGTGTAACTGCATATAATATGTCTTAATTCTTTTTTCCCATTCCCTTCTCCTCCCTTCAACCCTTCTTCCTCTCTCAGTTTATAAAAGCTCTGTTTCTATTTTTCCTTTCAATTATTTCTTTTTAAAAAAAATCTCTTTTCCTTTATTGACCCCTTGTACTCCTTCCCATTTGAGCAAAATTTTCCTACTTTTCAATATCTATCTTCTTTTTTGTTACTTATTTACACTTTGGGTTTCTTAGAAAACAGAAACAATGCAATTACAAACTTGCGTGTCTGATTTATTTCACTTAAAATTATGGTCTCAAGATGCATCAGCTTATTTCAAAATGTCTCAACTTTATTCTTCCTTACGGCAGAGTTGCACCCCATTTTATATAAATATCACATTTTTTTCATCCATTCATCTGTTGATGGGTATATTGGCTGTTTCCAAGATGTAGCTTTTATAAATTGTGCTGCTATAAACATGGGTATGAATTTATCACTAAGATATGATGATTTTAATCCTTCTGGGAAGATTCTTAGAAGAGGAATAGCTGGTTTAAATAGGACCTTTAGTTTTAGTTATGTGAGGAACCTCCGTGATGATTTCCATAGTTGTTTTACCAATTTATTCCTACCTGCAATGGAGAAAGACTCTTTTTTTTCTGATGGCCTCTTCAGCATTTGTTATTGGCTGATTTATTGGTGACAGTCATTCTTTCTGGAACTCACTGTTGTTTTAATTTGCTTTTCTTGAATGACCAATAATGTGGAACATTTTTCATGTATTTACTTTCTGTTTGTACTTCTTCATTTGAGAAATGTTTATTAAATTCAGATGCCAATTTTTTGGATTGGTTTTTTTTAGTTTGAGGAGGTCTAATTTTGTGTTCCATATAGTCTAGTCCATATGTATATTGTATATTAGTCCACTGAGGAGCAACTTGCAAAATTTTTCCCATTCTTTGGGTTCCCTTTGCTGGTGGTTTCTTTTGCTGTGCAACTATTTGTAATTTGATGTGAGCCCTTTATTGTTCTTTGTAATATTTCTTGTGCAGTTGGGGTTTTGTTGTATGAGCATTTTATGAGGGAAACCACTTGGCTATAGATTATGTATATCCCATTTGTAAGCTAGTATCTCTTGTGATATGTGAGAGCTTCCTTTTTCTTAGTCTATTTTGGGTACATTTTAAATTTTTTCTCTCTACTATATGATATAGAATCATTTTTAGAATACACAGGTGGTGCAAACAATAAAGAAGAGGGAGAATGTTATACACAGACTCTTCATAGTGGGTAATTTTTCAGGAAGACTAAAGATGTAACTAAAATTGGGACCTATAGAATTTCAAAAATAATGATGTTTTGTTTCTAAGAGTTGGATCTATACTGTAATTTATCATTATTAAATTATGTTAAATACAATTTTGTGTAAGCTATGGGGTCATAACAGTATGCATTTACAAGCTTATTGGTTGTCAATTTTACTTTCATACCCTATTTTTTTTGTAAAAAGCCTCAAGTGTAAGATCTTTTGTTTAGCTGAGGGAAGTATAGAAAGAAAAACTAATGAGAATACCCAATAGAAGAGTCTAAATTATTCAGGAAAGTTTATGGAGTCACCCTGAACAGAAACTGGGAGAAGAAAGGTAAGTAGGAAACATAGTTGACATGGTTATGTGTTGGGAAAGTTATAGGATGAGAATGCTTATTTATTAATTTACCAATACAGAAATAAAAATCCATAAAATAAAAAAAAATCCCAGACAAACCAATAGTATATATGATGAGTTTATGCCCAATATATGTAAAAAACACACAACTCAATAACAGCCACAAAAAACAGTTAAAATTTGTCAAAATAATTGAATAGACATTTCTTCCATGAGAATATACACTTGCTCAATAATCTTATGCAAAGATGCTTAACACAACTAATAATTAAGGAAATGTAATTCAAAGTCACAATGGCATACCATTTCACACTCATTGGAAAGGACATTATTTAAAAAAATTTACAAACCATTGTAAAATGACAAACATCAGTGAGAATGTGGAGAACTCGAATCCTTGCAAATTGGTATTAGAAATATAAAATTGTGTAGCAATGTTGAAAAAACAGTGTGGCAATAATCATCATTTACAGAAACAATTGTGTTTCTGGAAATAGAACCCAAAGAATTGAAAGCAGAGATTCCAATAGACATATGTCCATAAATGCTTATGAGAGCATTATTCACAAAAACCAAATAAAGAGACAGTGCTAGTGTCTATTAATGAATGAATGAAGAAAATTTGGTATGTATGTATGTTACAGTATAGATCAAAAATGTTTCCCAAAAATCTCAGATGTGTGGAAAGTGCTTTGATCATAGGGGAACCATACTTTTCAGTGGATTCATTCATTGAGCTCAGTAGCTACGTGCACTGTTAAGTGGCGGAGCTGGTTTTTAGTGGGTCACAGGACTCAGCCTGTAAATATATATTCTTATTTTAGGCTCCTTCTCTTCTCTGTGCTTCCTTGCTGTTATGCTTTAAGCTCTTTTTTTCTTAGCCATGCCCTGTTTCTCTCTTCTCTTCTCTCTCTCTTCTCTTCTCTCAGGGCTAGCCAGCCTTGGACTGAAACCATGAACTGAAAATGAACATGTAATCCTGTAAGTTGTATGTTTACTTCTTTGTCCCACTGATGGGGAAAATTACTAATGCTATACAATTGAATATTTTTTTAGAAAAAAATCAGATTCTAGCTGATAAATACCTTTACAACATAGTTGAACTGTGAAGGCATTATGCTAACTGAAATTAGCCAGACATAAAATGACATTGCTATGATTCCACTCATCTGAGGTGCATAGAATAGTCAAAAGCAAAATGAGAGAAAATACAGTGGTAGTTTTCAGAGACTGAGAAATTAGTTTATCATAGATACAGATTCTCAGTTTGCCAAGAAGAAAAGGTTCTGGAAGTTGATAGTGGCAATGGTTTTGCAAGGCTATGAATGTACTTAATGCCATTGTAGTGAATAGGAAAAGTAGCTAGGGTGGTATAATTTTATCTGTGATAAAAGAAAGATTAAATAGAGATTGTTGTAAAAAATAAGATCCCTGCCAACAACATAAGATTTTGATAAGATTAAAGTCAAAATGAAACCTTAAAAATATAAGTAAAACTTCTCCAGATAAAATTATAATGAAAGAAAATGAGACAAGCATTGAACACTGAAGAGTAAATGAAGTCCAAGAGGAGTTGGATATGTCCATTGTAAGAGGAATGGCTTACGTGCATTAGAGAATCCTTTCCTCCACATATAGCACCTTATGCAAGAATTATTTGAAGTAGAAAAAAGCCACATTACTGTAATATCACTTATATTTTTTAAAACAAGGCTACCTAATTTTCCCAGCACTGCTTTCAATCTGAATGGAATGGTCATTTTATCTTGCAAATCCACTGAAATAGAACTCTTTCTTTAGATGGGATTTAGCCTGATGAAGAATTTTTAAAGGTATTGCTGAGTACTTCAACTAGGATCCCACATGAGTCTTAATGCACTGGGTAATACTACTGATTTTCTGCCAAGGTCTAGACTGCTATGTCTATTAAGAAACCTAATCCCAGTGAGTAATCCACTGCTATTCATGTGGATGCAGAAAACCATGAAAAAAATACTTACAGTGCTATTTGGTAGGATGTACTTTCAAAAATATAAGACTATTTCATGATTTCAGAATGTGGATAAAATTCCACATTACTGCCATTGTTCCTCATTCTTTTATTTATTTTTTCTTTATCTTAATTCCCTTAGGGCATGTCACAGAGGTTCTTTTATCAAGTTTTCTCAATTTTGGTTGCATCTTAGCTAACAAATCCTTGTTGCATTTACATGGTATTTTAGATATTATCAGATTCCAAATGTCAATTTATGTAGTGGGGACTTTCCATTAAAATGTTCTAATTCTTAAAGAAAATATGAGTGCTGAAAAAGCAATAAAACTGATGTTAGACATTCTCTATAATATGTACACATAGGCAATTTTGAGTCTCAAATCATAATACAAATATTTTCAAAATATTCTTAACATTGTCTATATTAAGATTCTGGAAGTGAACCAAAGTCTATTTTCATGTATATATTCCAAAAAGGGAATGCATACAAATAAAACACTTCTCTTGAATAATTGAATGTTCCTTTTCTTCTGTTATTTGTGTATTTAAAACACCTAAAGTAAAAGTGGATATTATATATTTTATTCCAAATGTGTTCCAAGAAAGCAAATTTATTCTGTGATCTTTATTTGATGAGAAAGTTTTTTGCTTATTCTATTAAACTTCCACAGTTCTAACTATTCCATAAAGAGCAGACCAGATGAATGAGAAAACAGTGTGAACAGCCACTAGTGCTTCTGTGCAGATCTTTTCTCTACCTTGCTTAGTCTGTACAGAAGAAAAAAGAAATGATCAAAGATGTGATGTGTGATCTTTGTGAAAGCCGCCTAAAGAGAATTTTCTGAACGCCAGTTTTGCACTGTTATAGCAACAGTGATTTCTGTGAACTCGCTGGTCTCTCATTATCTCTCTGTTCTTCTACCTACTAAACCAAAAGATTTTAGGTTAAGGTCACGCTGTGGTTGGCGGCAGCTCAGAGTTCTGTGAGCCACTCTGGAAAGCCAGATGGCAGTCTTCACAGTGGGCCTATGAATGACGATAAAACACAAGAATCATTTCATCCTGTTCCTCCAAAATATTTTCCGATGTCCTGGTATCCTCTGCTCTGCTGATATCTAGTTTTCCTAACTTATAGATGCTCTATCCAAGTTCATATTACAAGGTTCCAAAACAGAAGCACATGTAATGAAGAGAAAAATAGAAGCTTTTAAAATTAAATTGATTTAAGTAGAAACATAGAAAAACATCACAATAGAGTTTAATGTACATATAATACATATTGCATTATGATAACTTTAGTGCATTTATTCAAACAATCTGACAATATGAAGGAAATTCCATGTTTGTTAATTAAATGATTTCTATAAAAGGTGTGTTCTCATAGAACTGACACATGTGTGTCTCTCTGTGGGATTAGGACTAACCTCTGTTTATGTGTTCCAGCCAGATTTTATGACTGATAAAATATTACTCTAGCTATATTGATTGTGCATTGATCCTTATCAGTCAATAAGGCTGCCCGCTGTAAGCTACTTGCATAACAAAGCACAGAGGATGCACTCAATACATTGTGATTGATCAGTTTCTGAAATTCATTGTTTACTTTTGAAACATATTTATATATATAGATAATTGGCCTACAGACATTTTGACAATTATGAATCTATGGTCTTGCTTCAGCATTCTCATGTTTATAAATCCAGATGTAAATACCCTGGGATTTTACTCAAGCTGTTAGAAGTATTATCTATGCACATAGATTCCAGCATAATGAATACCTATTGCATTTCTGTCTGCTCCTTTTAAATCCAGAGAACACAGAAAGCATGACTGGAATTAGGAAAGTGTTATTTTGCACAGCAATAAAGCAAAGGCAAATGTCAGATATAAAGTAGATCAATGCTAAAATATTTCATTTAAAAATGTTGGAAATATTTGATCTAAAAATAAGACATGAAAGTTCTCTGCTCCTTTACACTAACATAGGATGTACAAGAGAGATATATGGTCATAAATTGAATCACGTTCGAGGGCCATGAAAGGATAATAAATATGTGAATGGATATCACATAGCAAAGAACATTGCTAAACATAGCGAGGTTAAGAACATATGATCCAACCAAAAGTGCTCATATAACTAAAGTGCTTAAATAATGAAAAGCAAAACAACAGGCAAGAAAAAACAAACAAGGTGGTCACCAACAATAAGCAGGACAAAATGCTTTTGGGCTGCCTTCAGCCTCTTGGCAGTCAGATTATGACCACCAGTTTCAGATATATAGATATAGATCCAGACATATCACTAATTAGATCTTATATCAGATTATCAGCTTATCATTTAGATAATGGAATGGAGGCTTCAATTGCCACACCTGACAAAAACAGTTTTGAAAAGTTACTGAACAGTAGGAAGAGTAACAAAAATTGTTTCCATTGTTATCACATCAAAATAAAAAACCCACCATGATAGTCCCAATTTAATTTTTAAAAAATTATGAGATATGCTAAAGAACAAAAGCACACAAATGACCATTGCTTATTTACAAAACAAAACAATAAAAAATATTGAACAAAATTGTTTCAAAGAAGTTTAGACATTTGATTTATTGGAAAAAGATTTTAAATCAACTATATAAAATTATACTCAAAGAGCTAAAAGAAACCAAGTGATTTTCAAGCATATAGAGAACATCAATAAAGATATAAGAACTATAAAAAGGAGCCACATAAAAATTCTGGTGTTTAAAACTTTAATAACTGGCAGGAAAAGTTCTCTACAGGAGTTCACCATCAACAGTATTGTGATGGAGGAAAAAAGGAACAGCCATTTGAAGATGTTTGAGTTGAAATTAATCCAACAGACATACAAGGAATAAAAAGAATGAAGAAAATATAATTGATTCTCAATAACTAAGTAGCCACCAATCATACCAAGTTATGGGAGTGTCAGAAGTAAAATTAAAAAAAAAAACAAAAAGAATGAAGAACTAATCTCTTAGACAATGACAAATTTAAAGAAATGCATGTGTCTACAGGTCAGTAAATCTCTATACACTCCAGATAAGATAAATTCAAAGAGATACACAGGAGATACACTACAATCACACCATCAAAATCAAAGATAAAAAGATTTGGATGGTCTCATACAAGGGATTTACTATGAGGTTAACCTGTTTTCATGAGAAAACGCAGAGGACAGACAGTGGGATAAAATGTAAAGTGTTGAAAGAAAAAAATTATATGTATATGCATATATATATATATGTTTATTTCTGTTTCTAAATCTATATATCTGTATATAAAAGATCATGAATAAAGCATCAAGAGAACAAAAAAACTTTTTTTTACCACTATATCCCCATTATATAGCTCAATTTACTATGGCCATTCCATAGTAAGTATCAAATATTTGTGAAAAAAAATTAATTTCTATTATACTACAAGATTCCAAAAGGTTTATTTGTCCTTTTGTAGGAGGCAGCTGAGTTAGTCAGAAGTATTGTGGGCAGTGAGATAGAATTGGGTCCTCAATAGAGCCAGTGCTGACACCTGGAAACTGCTGCGGAAGCTGAGGCCTCCTGCTGTGGGCCAGGCCTCAAGACAAAAGACCATACAAATGCACCCATAGCCTGAGGATTGATACCCTAAATAGTTCCCATCCCCCTAGCAGAGAATCACTGCTGCTCTGTGATTGCCCACTTCCTATGTCACTTGCTTTCCCATTTGTCCCTAATGTAATCAATTTTACCTGAACTATTGATCTTATTGGCTAAATATAGTTATGTCCCACCTTATGCCAGTCTGCCTTGTGAGCTCCCAGTCTTCCCCCACCTTGAACCCAGGGGTTTACTCTATAAAAGTCCCTGGAAATAACAAAGCCCTGGGCAACCTGCTCAGAACCCCCTTCTGTCTCTTTCCAGACAAGCTTTCTCTCAATAAATATATTCTACACTTCACCTCCATTGTTCCTAAAATTCATTCTTTGATTTTAGAGACCACGAACTCACAGATGTAGTAGGTCAGGAGTTTCATTCTCCTATATCACTTTTTTGGAGACTTCTAGTAAGTATAATTTGTCCTTTCTTTTTCTAATTTTACTTTTAACACACCAATTGTTATTATTGGTTATTTTTAATAATCTCATCTTTCATATAATCTTCATTACTAATTTTAAAAGATATCTGTTGCTATTAAAAACCTGTTAAATTTAAATTGTCTGCATTCAGAAAAAAATATTTCCTCAGTCAAATTATGGTGCACCATTCTGCTTTCTTTTGGCAACTTTATGCCAATGTAAAATTCAAATTACACTACCTACATGTATAATAATTCTTATATCAAATCTATGCTATATCACCTTAATTTATCCATGCAGCCATTTTCATTCAATAGGTAAATAATTTGACAAATATACAATAATGATATTCCTAGGAGGCATTTTCAAACCTCATATATATGTTTAATAGGATAAGTCAGGATAGCAAAACAGGAACTTATAGGTGGTTGAAACTTATAATTGATTGAAAATAGAAACTTATCTGAGATATTGAAATTCATATTTTTTTTATAATTTTATTTAAAGAGAAAAAAAACAAAACAATACAAAACAGAATAAATGGTAGCAACAATACAGTATTCCAAGGAAAAAAGGAAAACAACAACAACAAAAAAAAACTAAGAAATTATTACTTGATAAATTACATACTGACTTCTTGGAAATAGTTGTTCAAATTACAAAATTAAAACATATAAAGTAGACATTCAAACAGTGAGACAGTTAACAGCTCTGCTCCACGATCTGACAAAAACAGCAATATGGTCATCCATCTTACCCACTCAAATATACATGCAATTATATCAAAAGGGCAAAATTAAACACAACAGAGCAAAGTGGATCACAAGAAAGCAATGTAAGATACAAAAATTTCAAAACTAGACAATCGGAGATATTCACTCTCTATCATATTGACTTCTTGTTTTCTTCCAAATAGTTGTCCATATTGTCCCATATAGGGAATTCACATCAAACAACCTAGTATGGAATTGATCTGAGCAGGATGAGGAGGGCATTACAGGTCTTCAAGACCAGACATTAGGGAAGCCAAGAATGGCTGTCATAGTATCTCTCATTCTCTTCAAAACAGCTCTCCATACCTTAATGTATGTTGAACTTAAACAAGGCAAAGCAAGCTAAGATCACTTTGAACAAAAAGTGATAGTTTTGCTGGACTTCACATCATGACATTATGCAGTCAGCACTGGGTATTGTAGTGTCTCTTTTTCTTCAAAGTAGTTGTTCATTTCAACATGTGTTATATAGTTGGTTCTCATAATCTGTTTATAAGCTCTACACATGCATGAGTCTCTACATGTATATCTATCATTTCTGTATTATCAGGAAAAACAAAACAAAGCAAGATAAAACAAAACAATTCCTAGAAAAGCATGAGGCAGAAAAGTCACATAAAACCACAATACAAGGTGATCTACAATGGTTACCATGGTGTCTCAACAGTATATAACAACATTAATAAAAACGAAGCATTAGAGACATTATAAGACTTCAAAAGCAAGTAATAATCAAACCAGAGTGGGTATCTTAGTGAATCTTGTCATCTTCAGTGTAGTTGCCTATACTGTTAGTCTTGATGTTATCCATCACAACAGATTTAAATAAAATCAGTCAATACAAAGTAACAATCTAACAAACCAGATTCAAATAAGATCAGTCATAAAAAGACAGTATAAGTTAAAAAGGGCTTCAGATTAAGTTGATAGGAAAATTAGGGATGATTACCATAATATGTCCTCTTATTTCTGGGATAGCTGACCATGTCCTCAAGTCTAGCATAAGTAGACAAAGTGGAACAGCAAGTAATCCATCCAAGCAGAGTGGTGAGAATAATGTAAATTTTAAATCTTGTTACCCCATTAACAATATCCTCTGCCTTCCTTTTTTACACAATTCCTCCCCTTTCACTCCCATGGTGTGCACTGCTTGTTTTGGGTCCCACTGCCTCCCTATATAGAGCATCTCAATGGACCCTATCTCCTGATCTACTCTGCCTGTGTTTCTCTCTGTTACTATTTCGAGGCCCTCTATACTAGAGATTATAGGCAATCTTCTCTGCCTCATTTCTGCTATTCTATTTTTCTGCCATTGATAGTCTATTTTTCTCTTCCACTCCACTGTCTGCCTCGTTCACTGAGGCCTCTCTGCCACTGTTCCTAAAATGCTCGTATTCTTGTTCTCTCTCCCTAGAATGTCCTTCAGTATTTTTTGTAGGGTTGGACTGGTGGTCACAAATTATCCTAGGTCCACTTTGTCATGGAAGCATCTTTTTTCTCCATTAATTTCTAGAGAGAGTTTTGCAGGATACCTCAATCTGGGTTGTAGATTGTTCTCCTTCAGTGCTTACATTACTTCACTCCAAGCTTTTCTTGACCTGATGGTCTGTGTCGAGAAGTCTGCCGTGATTTTGATGAGTTTTCCTTTATAGGTGATCTGCTTCTTTTCTCTGATGGCTTTTAATATTCTGTTCTTATATTGAATTTTTGGGATCTTGATTATTATGTGTCTGGGTGTAGCTCTGTTTGGGTTGTAGGTGGCTGGAGTTCTGTATGCTTCATACCTCTGCATATCATTTCTTTTTTCTATGCTTGGGAAATTTTCTTTAATAATTTCTGTGAATAGCCTTTGTAATTCCTCTGATTTGATTCCTTCTTCTTCATTCACATACTTTATTCTTAAGTTATAGATCCTCTTGTCATCTTCCATTCTTTGTATCTTTACTGCCTGCTCCCTTATTATTTTTTAGAAATCTTCCCTTTCATGACCCCACATTGCAAGCCTGTGTTCAATTTTTGATAGTCTATTTTTGGTTTCTTTCAAGCAGTTTTGCCAGCTTTCTATGGAGTCTTTAGTTTCCTGATAATCTCTTTGAATCTGCTTCATGTATTCTAGGTTTTTTCCTGAATTCTTCATTAAATTTTTCTCTCCATTTGTGTTCCTCCATTCTTCTGTCTGTGTCTTCTTGAGAGGTACCCAGCCTTTCTTTTATTAATCTACTTATCTCTTGTTTAATTTGAACTAATATTTCAGTTTTGGACCTGCTTACAAGGTCCTGAAGATATCTCTTTATGTCTGCTAATGCTGTGTTTGATGTTGTATGTTTGCTGCCCTCAATCTCTTTTGTATTTACCCCTCCTGGATCAATGTTCTCAGGGTTGGGGGCTGGGAGTGTTTTCTTATTTCTCCCTTTCGTCATGTTTTTGGTTCCTTCCATACAAGTGTACAGTGTAATTCCCAGACCCTTTTATTGTTGGTTAAGGCTCCTCTAAAGGGGGCAGGCTAGGCTCTCTGGCACTCTTCAATAGGTTATCAGAGATTAGAGTTCACCCACTGGCAGTGTGCGCTAGCTCCTCCCTTCTGGGCCAGTCAACCTTTGCAGGCCTTCACTGCGTCAGCGTGCACTGATCTCAGGGGTGTGGCCTAGTCCAAGCAGATTCCACCAATCCGCTAAGCGAGGGAAGCAACCAGGTGAAGCCACTTCCTTATGGAGTTAGGGCTGTCCTGCCCAAATCCAACATGTTGTCCAGTTGGTTTCCCCTTTCCTGTGGGAGGGTCTTATTCCCATCACTCACTGCATCCCCGAGAACTTCTGGGCTCCCTGATCTCCGATTTCAGTGCAGCTGCAGTGGGAATTCACAGTGCCTCTGGGTGGGTCTCATGCAGGGCCAGTCCAGGTGAGCTGCATGCAGAGCTGTTCAGCTCTGTGCTCCGGCAGCTCAAGACAGTCGCTTTGATGCAGATCGCTTGTTCAGGTTGGGCAGGAATTCAGGTGGCTCAAGGAGGGTGCCCTGCTCGCTGATCTTATCTTCACTAATAGTAGCCCCAGGACCTCATATTTGAGTGGTTTTTTGCACTTTAGTTTCTTTGTGGGTTGTGAGAGTCCATCTCTCTCTGTTTGGGTCTCTCCAGGGTGTTTTATTCTGGCATTTGAGCTGTCTCTCTCAGAGAGGGTCTCTCTCCTGCTACCTACCAGTCTGCCATCTTGTCTTCCTCTCCCTCATTATATTTTTTTAAGCATGCCATGAAATTTGATATAATGAATTATGTCTTCTACTTCATTATTGTGTTTCATCCATCAATTAAAGCAAGTATCTTTTGGTAATCAGTGACCTCTTAATGTTTATACCTCTTGAAAATCATTCAGTTAACATAGATGCTTATCTCTATAGTACTTGCCACTAATGGACACTTCGAATTCTAGCTACCCTGCTTTGTTTTTATTTAATCAAATATCCTTCATATTTTCATCCTCATTCTGAACTCTTGGTGTAGAGTCTTCTAAAAGTTCTGTCTTTAAACTTCCTTTCTTCTTGAGTCTTCTTTCATATCCTTGTATTAGCTTGACTTTTTTCTCCTGATAATCTCTGCCTTAGAAATCTACTCTTCTTATATCAGCTACACTTTCCATGTGCTTTTACCAGATCACTATCTCCTGTCCAAATCTATCTTCTGACAGCTACGTACTAATAACTGCTTTTCTGACCTTTATACTTGGATGCCCTTCCAGAGTTTAAATCAAACTTAACATTTACAAAAGCCTAGTAATCAGTTCTCTTCTCAAATTTCTTCCCCTGCCTGAATTTTTGCAACATTTCTCTTAGTGGTCCTTGTATTCTTCCAAACTGACCAAGACTAAACCTTTAATCATTTCTGTTTTCTTGTACTTCATGTCCTTTCTCAATGACCCATTTTTTGATCCATTTTAGAAAAGCTATTGCCAATGTCCTTGTAGTTCTTAAAATTAGTTATTTTTCTCCACATTGTCCTTTGACTTTCCACTCAAACTATGCACTAGAGTGTTTAACAGACCCTACTTATGGAAAGTACAAACCAAATTGTGGCTTAGGAATAGTTTTGATATTAAAATAATAACAGCTTCTCAGACAAGTTACAGCCATAAGAAAGAGGCACCTTCTGTTTTGGCCTCAGTGTCCTCTTACTCAGCTATGATACCTTTATTAAAACTGAACAATTAACATTGATAAGCTATCATTAACCAAAAGTACAGAACTTTAATTTAGGGTTTCATTCTGGGATCCACTGTACGATCCTACTTTGCAGTTTCGCATTGTATGTTCTTAGCCTTCTCCAGCTTGAAAGGCTTTTGAGTTTGTCTTCTTTGGTGGCCACAATTATAAAAAGTGACTCTTAGAAAAAATATGTTGACTGTCATATCAGCACTGTGGGAGACTGAGACAAGAGGATTGTAAGCTTATGCAAAACTGGGGCAATTCAGTGACTTAGATTGCATCTTCAAAAATAAAAAGATGAAGAAAAAAGAAGAAGGAAGGAGAAGAAGAGAAAGAAGAAGAGGAGGAGGAAGAAGAGAAGGTGAAGAAGGAAGAGAAGGAAGAAAAAAGAAAAAAGCCTAGGGTTATAACTCTGTGAAAGCCCTGGGCTCAATCCTAAGTGTGGGGAGAGGAGAATAATTTGAATGAATACCTTTCAATTCAGACTAGTTTGATTGTTAGATTCATGATTAAATGGAGACAAGTTTTATTGTTTTCTGAAGAATTTCTCAGTTAATTATGACAAATGTCCTCAATACATCACATGTGAAAGGACATGACTTCAGCATTGCTCCTCCCTGAAATTTTCTTATTGCTGTTTTAATGTTTATTACATGTGTAATTTACAGATAGTTTGTTTTCTGTTGTTTTAGTGTCTTTTGCAGGGCAAATATTGCATTTTAAGATAAAGTTCAATTTATGCATATTTTTCTCTTTTTGGGATTGTGCATCTCATGTTGCATCCAAGAAAGCAAAATGACATAATATCCAAGTTTGAATAGATTTTCTTCTGAGACTTTTTCAAAAAATTTTGTGGTTTTGCATTTAGATCTTTGATTAATTTTGAGTTACTTTTTTACAGTTTTGAGACATATTCAAGATTCATATTTTCTCTTTGAAAATTTAGTTTAGGTAAAAAGATTATCTGTTTTTACACCTTTCTCAAAAGTCATTTGGCTATATTTGTGAAATCAACTTCTCCTTCCTTTTATTTTTACTTTTTTCCCCCTTTCTCACCACAGAGTCTCTCTATGTAGTTCTCTATGACCTTGAACTCACTATATAGCCCAGGTTGTCCATAGCCTCCTGGTAATTCTCATATCTCAGCCTCCAAAGTGCTGAGACTACAGGCAAGCATCATCAAACCCAACTCCCTACCTTTAATTTTAAACCTCCATAAGTCTTGTATTGAGTTTCTTCCAGGCAGCATTTACTTAGTTTTAGGCATTCATTAAACATGACAATTTTATCTTTTATTTACACATAGAGATTCACATTTTAATAATAATGGTGTTGGATTAAAATTTGATGTAATTCTCTTTCATTTTTATAACTTTACCTCCTTTTTATGTCTTCTCCAGATTTCACTGAAAATGTTTTATGATACATTTCTCTCTTCTGCTGAATTTATTTATTTCTCCTTTTATAACATTTTACTCAATATCTTGGGATGATACTTGCATAAAATTTAGTACATTTCTGAAAAAATACTATTATAATTTAAATGGTTTTTAAGAATTGTTACAGCAATTAAAAATATTTAAGCATTCAATAAAATGTTTGACATTTCTAAAAATGTAAATATGACTACACTATAAAAAATTGAAGAAACTGTAGAAGAGTATTAAAGAAATATTAGAAGAATAAAATGAAATAGGAGGAAAGATGCTCCTTTTCAGTATAGAAAGGCACCACCAGAAAGAGAAAAACTTGGAAGCAGCAAGTCAAAATAGCACAAGTCACATGGAATTGTTGATTGTGAAACAACAAGCTATAGCCAACTTGGAAAACCCCAAAATTATACAGACACTGGAAAAAAAAAAGACTTCAGGCATAAATACCTACACTGAACAATGAAACCGTATATTACTTTATATGAATTTAAATATATGATTGTGTAAATAAAATTAATATAAATATTCATAATAAGTATTATTAAAAATTGCATTTTATGTTGTCATTCAACCAGAGAAATGTCTTTAAGACCACAGGATATTTATAATTAATTTTGCTATTGCTGAGTATCTTAAAGTAATTCAATGCACTAACACTGATTAGTAAAACAACACTAGACTGATTAAACAACTTAGATAAGTTAGCAGGAAGTTAAAAGCATTCCAGATTAAGAGGCTTATAAAGAACAGACAATGGGGAAGTGACTGATACGTTACATAAAAGGAAAAATCCAGCTTTGTTTCTTCCTTTTTATTTTAGCAACAAAGATGTCAGAAATTATGCTTGTTTATTGATTTTCAAAGTGTTAGGAAGAATGTGAGAGAACTGTCGAATACTGAAAATGGTGTTTCTAGGCTGTTCTTCCATAAGGCAGGTCACTTTTTTTATTTATTCTAAAATTCCATGTGAAGCAATATTACTTCTTAACTAGTTTGTCTCCAGAAACTCTTCACTTTCAACACCCAGAGGAAATATGAATGTGAGTTGTTAATATAAAATTGTTTTTTTGGGATTTTTCCCTCTCTGTCCTATCTGACAACTTCACTAAACACATGCCAACACTGTCGTAGCTGACCAAAGCTTCAGGATTACTGTGTCAGTGCATTTATGAGTCCTAGAATGATTTAAGATGTTTTACTTGGATCACTATAGCGAACTAAATAAAGGTTGATGTGATTATCTTTTCCTGTAGAAGAGCATACGGAAGATATTTTTGTTTCTACTACTCAATTTACCACCTCAAAGTTTTGTAAAGTTTAGTTACGACAGATGTTTTTTCCCCCAGGTCATTTTTTTAGATACACAATTCCTAGGTTCAGAAAAATAAAACAAAAACAAACAAATAAACCAAGGTTCAAAGTTATTACTTCCTTTGAAGTTTGGTATAGGAACAAAATTAATGAAACTAAGATAATAATTGGAGCAAACAAGCACACACACATTTTGCCCCTATCCATTTATGGAGAAAATAGTGATTTTAATCAGCAAAATAAAAGCAAACTAATACATATTTACTGTTTATTTAATACATGATGTTTATTAACTGAAGTGTTTTAATGAAGACAGAGTAGAAGCCATGGCCTTACCTTAGAGTATAAACAGCATTGTGCCTACATTTTGCCCTTTCAACATTCGTGTGTTGAAGTCTCAATCACTACTAATTTAGAGTGTGACCCCATTTGAAAAGAAGATCTTTAAAAGAAGTGATCAAGCTGATATAAGGCTTTAAGAGAAAGCACTCATCCAATCTGACTGGTTTCTTTACAGAAGCAACTGAAGCATATAGGAAGGACACAAAAGGGTGTTGCATGCACAGAGAACAGATCACAGAGAGATAGATAGAGGTCAGGATAGAACTGAATCAGAAAACAACTGCAGTGCCACCTTAATCTTGGAATCCATCTTCCAGAAGTATGAGAAAATACACTTCTGTTTTTTAATCTACTCGATCTTAGTTTATTATGATAACACTGATAAACTAATACAGGTAAGTATGTAACAAAGAATTTAACCTTTTCTCCAAAGAGGTAGGACTCTGCACTCTTTGCCTTAGAGTTAACTCATGGTTTCCTGGAGGTCTCGGGATAAAAAGGCAGCAATAATGTGATTTAGGGTGGGAGCTGGCCACACTGAGTAGGAAACAATATGATTTATGTAGGGTTTGCATCATAGGGTACTGGTCAGTCCAGAGATAATCAAATTGCCTGTAGGTCTATCAATCAGTCACACCGATTTGATAGTGTCCTAGTAAATCACAGGAAAATCATGGCTTTATTAGCCTCGCAGGAGGTCAATACTCCATAGGTATGGTCACACATCAGTCCCGTTAAAGAAATTTACACTGACTGTATAGGGAGAGGAAAATGTCTTTTCTTTGCTGATTTTATTCTGCTGTGTGTTCTGATCTACATACCATAAGTGCAATGGCTTTCGTTATGTTCAATGAATCTTCTTGCAAAGTACACAATATGAGGGGTGTTCGAGGAACTTGCAGATGTGTTAAATTTGAAGATAGTTTAGTGTGGACACTGCTGTAGTTGGCCAATCATTATCTTGTAATGGATTAACTCCTTCAATATGCTATCATAAAATTGATTATTAGATATATAGTAACTGGATAGTTTTATTTATATAGAAGTCTATGCATAAATTCTTCTTGTAAAATAATTGGAATTACTTCAAAGAACAAATTTAACAGAGTATCTTTGATGCATTAGTGATACAGTTCCTATAAAATGATGCAATGCATGGCCTTCAGTTTTATTAGCAAATATTGTAGTAGCCCAAAGCAGTTATAGTACAAATTTTTTCTTCTTTTCTGAATTGTACAAATGATAGGAAAAGAATTGGGTTTATTTGTGAGGCTTTTATTGAGAAAACACATACACATAATACATTTCAGCCTTCATAACATTTTGTCACCACCTAATTATGTGTTACTTTTTGATTGCATATAAGGAAGAAAGTTTTTCACTGTTCCTATGAAAAGGAGTAAGTGCCATAGGCAGACTTTTGATGTTGATGCATTCTCAGAGTCTCAGTTAATCTGGTTTTAAGTTTCATATCCACACCCCTAGGTCAGGGGATTGTACCCCGGGGGCTCTGCTGGCCACAGTTCTCCATGCCCAGCTTCTGCATCTCAATTAAGAAAGCCAAGAATCTGCAGAGAGGTGGAGATTGCCTGAGGTGAGTTCCAGTGACATGGGGCAAGTTGGAGACCTACATTCTGGCTTTTGAGTTCCTGGGGAGCTACCAGGACTCTGGACTGGGTCCAGCAGATTGCAGGGCCTCAGTCAACCATGCTCAGTGGCCTTGTTTCAGTCCAGGAGGCAGGAACCTTGCTTTAGGACTCTGAGCTCAAGTGCACTGGCCTAGAGACAGCTTACAACCAGCACTGCCAGCTGAGTTAATATCCATACCCCTAGGACAGGGGATTGTGCCCTGGGGGCTCTGCTGGCCCCAGTTCTCCATGCCCATCTTCTGCATCTCAATTGAGAGCCAGGAGTCTACAGAGAGGTGGAGGTTGCCTGGGATGAGTTCCGGTGACCTGGGGAGACTTGGAGATGTACATTCTGGCTTTTGAGTTCCTGGGGAGCTACTGGGATACTGGGCTGGGTCCTGCGGATTGCAGGGCCTCATTCAGCCATGCTCTGTGGCCTTGTTTCAGTCCAGGAGGCAGGAACCTTGCTTTAGGACTCTGGGCTCAATTGGGCTGGCCTCGGAATGGCTTGTGACCAGCACTGCCAGCTGCAGAGTACATAACCACAGCCCTAGGACAGGAGATTGTACCCTGGGGGCTCTGCTGGCCCCAGTTCTCCATGCCCAGCTTCTGCATCTCAATTAAGAAAGCCAAGAATCAGCAGAGAGGAGGAGATTGCCTGAGGTGAGTTCCAGTGACCTGGGGCAAGTTGGAGGCCTATATTCAGGCTTTTGAGTTTCTGGGGAGCTACCGGGACCCTGGACTGGGTCCAGCAGATTGCAGGGCCTCAGTCAACCAAGGTCAGAGGACTTGTTTCAGTCCAGGAGGCAAGGACCTTGCTCGAGGACTCTGGGCTCAATTAGGCTGGCCTGGGGACAGTTTACAACCAGCACTGCCAGCTGCTGAGTTCATATCCACACACATAGGACAGGAGATTGTGCCCTGGGGGTTTGTCTGGACTCAGTTCTCCACACCCTGCCCCCACATCTAAATTTAGGGGGCCAAGTACCTGCAGAGGAGCTGAGACTGTTCCAGTAGCTGAGGGTGCAGGAGATTTGCAACACACCCAGAGGAAGCTTTGGAACACCACTCAAACCAAGGAAATAAAGAAAAATGACAAAAGGAAAGATCAAAAGGCAGGCTTAAATCACCAGCCCATCCCAAGAAAGCCTGGGAGCCATGTACATAGAAGAAAATAGAAGCCATACACATGAAATGACTGAAATGATATCAACTGAAATAAAGAAGCAACTAGGGGAAACTATGGAGAAATTCAAATTAGAAATAATTGCCCAGGTAAAAGAAGAAATGATAAAAATAGTGAAAGAAATAGTGAACACATCTAGTGAAGACACAGCTAAAAAATTAGAGGAACAAAGCAAACAGATAGAATCCCTGAATGAACACTATAGGAAACAAGCAGAATACATAAAGCAGATTCAAAGAGATATACAGGAAATCAAAAATTCTATTGAAAGCTGTGAAAACCACATCAATGAAACTGAAGATAGAATTTCAGACCACGAAGATAAGATCACAGCCAGTAAACAGGAAAGACAAGATCTTTTAAAAATAACAAAGAATTAGGAAATAACAATTCAACAGCTACAAGATGATATAAAGAAAAATAACATAAGATTAATAGGGATAAATGAAAAAGAAGGGGACAGCCAAAATGATATCAAGAGGATATTTACAGAAGTAATAGCTGAAAATTTCCCAAACATGAGAATGGAAACTGACATTTGGATTAGTGAAGCATATAGAGCTCCAAATAGACATAAGCAAAATAAAACTACCCCCAGAGACATAATAATCACCATCCCAGAAACCCACCATAAGAACAGAATACTAAAAGCTGTTAGAGAGAAAAGACAGATCACCTATAAAGGAAAATCTATTAGAATCACAAAACACTTCTCATCACAAACATTGAAGTCAAGAAGAGCATGGAGTGAAGTATTTCAGATCCTAAAGAAAAACGACTTCAAACCCAGACTGACATACCCTGCAAAACTGTCCTTCAAAATGGATGGAGAAATAAGATACTTTCATGACAAAGAACAGCTGAAAAACTTCATGAACACCAAACCAACCCTACAAAGAATACTGAAAGATATTCTAGATACACATAGGATAAAACCACCAAGCAAGGCAGACAATTAAACAGAACAGAAAGCTAAAATTACAACAGCAGAAAGATAACATGTCAATAATAAACCAATATATAACAGTTATAACCATTAATGTAAATGGCCTCAACTCACCAATCAAAAGAAACAGACTAGCAGAATGGATCAAGGAACAATATCCAACCATATGCTATCTAAAAGAAGCCCATCTTACCAAAAAGGAAACCCATAGACTGAAAGTGAAAGGATGGAAAACAATACTTCATGCAACAGGAAACCAAAAAAAAGCAGGAGTAGCAATCCTGTTTGTAGACAATGTGAACTTCAAACCCAGAATTATCCAAAGAGATAAAGAAGGTCACTACATACTAGTTAGGGGAAAACTTCAAGAGGAAGAGATAACAATCTTTAATATATATGCACCAAATTCCAGAGCACTCAGCTATACAAAGCAAATATTAACAGAAATGAAAAGTCAAATAAGCAATAATACAATTATAACAGGATGTTTTAACATGCCATTGTCACAGAAGGAGAGATCAGCTAGACAGAAAATCAGCAAAGAAATAACACAACTGAATCATACCTGTGAACAAATGGACTTGATAGATGTATATAGTTTTCCATCCAACAACATCAGAATATACATTCTTCTCAGCAGTACATGGCACATTCTCTAAAATAGACCATATACTAGCCCACAGAACATATTTAAGTAAATGCAAAAGAATTGAAATTATCCAATGCATACTATCAGATCATAGTGCCATGAAATTAGAAATTAATGATAAAAGTAACTGCAAAAACCTCACAAACACTTGGAAACTGAGTAATACACTCTTGAACAATCAGTGACTCACAGAGGAAATTAAAAAAGAAATTAAACAATATCTACAAGCAAATGAATATACAAACACAACTTACCAGAATTTGTGAGATTCAATGAAAGAGGTCCTCAGAGGAAAATTTATTGCACTGAGTTCCCACATCAGGAAGGCAGAACAAACACAAATAAACAACCTGATGCTACAACTCAAACATCTAGAAAAAGAAGAGCAAGCCAACCACAAAGCCAAAGAAGGGAGAAAATCATAAGAACTAGAGCAGAAATTAATGCAATAGAGACTAAGAAAACAGTACAAAGGATCAATGAATCAAAGAGTTGGTTCTTTGACAGAATAAATAAAATTGATAAGCCCCTGGCCAACTTTATTAAAAAGAGGAAAGAAAAAGCTCAAATTCATGCAATAAGGAATGAAAAAGGTGAAATTACCACAGACTCTATGGAAATACAGAAGATCATCAACACCTATTTCAAAAACGTCTACTCTCATAGGTTCTATAACACTGAAGAAATAGACATAATTCCTAGATACATATGAACTGCCAAAGCTGGATCAGGAAGATGTAAAACTGCTGAATAACCCAATTTCTATTACTGAAATTGTAAATGTAATTAAGACCTTCCCAACAAAGAAGAGCCCAGGCCCAGATGGTTTCAAAGCAGAATTCTACAAGAAATACCAAGAAGACTTAATGATGACACTCCTCAAACTCCTCAGAAATTGAAAGGGAAGCAATTTTTCCTAAATCATTCATGGAAGCAAATATTACTCTAGTACCAAAACCTGAGAAAGACCCAACTAAAAAAGAGAACTATAGGCCAATATCCCTAATGAACATAGATGCAAAAATTCTCAATAAAATATTAGCAAACAGGATGCAGCAAATCATCAAGAAGATTATTCACCCTGAGCAAGTGGGATTCATCCCAGAATGCAGAATACATACATAAATCAATAAATATAATCCACCACATCCATAGAGATAAAAGGAAGAACCACATGATCATCTCTGTAGATGCAGAAAAAGCTTTTGATAAGGTCCAACACTCATTCATGATAAGAACCTTACAGAGAATTGGAATAGAGGGTCTTTACCTCAATATGATAAAGGCCATCTATGACAAACTTACAGCAATGGCCCAAAACTGAAAGGCTTTACCTTAAAATCAGGTATAAGACAAAGATGTCCCCTGTCACCACTCCTATTCAACATAGTACTGGAAATACTAGCCAGAGCAATTAGACAAGAGAGAGAAATAAAAGGAGTAAAGATAGGAAAAGAGGAATTTAAATGATCATTATTTGCAGATGACATGATACTTTACATATCATCCAAAACTCCATTGAAAAACTCCTAGATATAATAAATAAATTCAGCAATGTAGCTGGATACAAAGTCAATACTCAAAAATCAATAGCATTCCTATATACTAACAACAAAAATACTGAAAGAGAGGTAAGAGAAGCCCCTTGACACTAGCATCCAAAAAAAATGAAATTCTTAGGAATTAATCTCATGAAAGAAGTAAAAGAGCTATACAGGGAAAATTATAATACCCTGAAAAAAGAAATAGAAGAAGACCTCAGAAAATGGAAAGACATCCCTGTTCATGGATAGGAAGAACAAACATTGTGAAAATGGCCATTCTCCCAAAATTACTATACAGATTCAATGCAATCCAAATCAAAATACCACTAACATAATTCATAGATCTAGAGAAATCACTCCTGAAACTCATCTGGAACCAGAAGAGTCCTAGAATAGCAAAGGCAATTCTAACCAGCAAAGGCAAGGCAGGAGGCATCATAATCCCTGATTTGAAATTATACTACAAAGCTACAGTAATAAAATCAACATGGTACTGGAATAAAAACAGACCTGAAGATCAATGGAATAGATTGGAAGATACAACCACAACCACAAGCTCACTCAACCACCTTATCTTTGATAAAGGGGCCAAACATGTTCACTGGAAGAATGACAGTCTCTTCAACAAATGGTGCTGGAAAAAATGGCTAACCATATGCAGAAGACTAAAACTAGACCCATGCCTATCACCATGTACTAAACTAAAATCTAAATGGATCAAAGATCTAAATCTTAAAACAGCGACACTAAATCTGTTGGAAGACAAAGTAGGTAAAAACCTCAAAGATATAGGGGTAGGTAGAGAATTCATGAACAAGAATCAAACTGCACGGGAAGTACTTCCCAGAATCAATAACTGGGAACATATCTTATTAAAGAGTTTCTGCATGTCAAAAGAGATTTCCAGCAGAGTGAAAAGAAAACCCACAAATTCCGAAAAAAAACTTAATGGATTGTCCCTCAGACAAAGGACTTCTGTCTAGAACTTACAAAGAATTTAAAAAAATCAGACCCACGAAATTCAGAGACCAATCCAAAAATGGGCATCTGAAATGAATACATAGCTCTCAGATGATGAAATACAAATGGCAAATAAATACATGAAAAAATGTTCATCATCATTATTCATGAGAGAAATTCAAATTAAAACCACACTGAGATTCCATATCACTCCAGAAAGAATGGCCAGGATAGAAAAAACTACCAACAACAAGTGTTGGAGAGGATGTGGGGAAAAAGAAACTCTTCTGCACTGTTGGTGGGAGTGTAGACTGGTACAACCACTGTGGAGGTCAGTCTGGAGATTCCTCAAAAACCTGGGTTTTCAGGTCCCATTTGACCCAGCTATTCCACTTCTAGGCATATTCCCAGAAGATCTGAAAACATACCACAGTGATATATGTGCACCTATGTTTATAGCAGCACAATTTGTAATAGCCAGATCTTGGAAACAATCTAAGTGCCCATCAACTGAGGAATGGATAAAATAGTTTGGCATTTTTATACAATGGAGTACTACTCAGCTATAAAGATTGATCACATCGAGATATTTATAAATAAATGGACACAAATTGAGACCATACTCATAAGCGAAATAGACCAGACTCACATGTGTAAATACCGTATAGTCTCCCTAGTATGAGAATTGATAAGTGTATATAAGATTTTATGGTAAGCATGAGTCCCCATCTCATAGCTTTGAAGCCTTTCAATGTTTTCAATCATCAGTTGGAATGGTTTTATTCCATTTTGTTTGACTATATCATGCATGATGGTATGAACAGCTGTTTTGAAGAAAACAAAACATTATGACAGCTATTGCTGATTTAATATCATCCTTCTTAGAAGTCCTACCATGCTTCTTTTGTTCTACTACCATTGGTTCTATCTATCACATTGTGTTTTATTGGGATTTGAATATGTGTGATAGTTTAAACAAAATATTTTATTGAAAATGAGATATTATAGTACCCATTGATCATTTTCTGTTATTCGGTTCAGAATACCCTGTAATTCATTGAATGGTTTTATACTATTTTGTTATGTTTGATATTATTGTATTTGAAACTATTCTCAATGATAGCAGAGAAAAAGATATTGTGATAGTTACTGTTAATGTCTCGCTGTCTTAATGTAAAGTACTGTGTTGCCTATGTTGTCCTAGTCTGATCTGCTCTATTCTGCCCTCTTTTGTTTTATTCTCTTTAAAATAAAAAAAATCTGGTTTTAAGATAGATTCTCAAAGTTAATATTTCCAGCATGCTGCTGGCTATGAAGTCCAGGCAGGTGAACTGAAGAAAGAATTGCAAAGAATGAAGAAAGCATTCATTAGTTGAATTCCACTTTTATACTAAATCATTTCTATGTGTACATGTGGGACTCCTTTTAAAATTGTTCTTTTTTCTTTGTATATAGAAATAATTTTGTTTGTTGTTTTAGGAATTGAAAAGCCGTGTTTCTAATATGATATGTTAGAAAATTCCTTTTCAAATTTAGTTCTCCCCTAGAAAAACTACAGAGCAATTCAGATCAAAATATATTTTGTGTAGAATACCATATCTGATAGAAAACAAGTCTTATTTTCCTTGATGCAGACAAGTCTTTTAATGTCTACAACCAGTCAGTCAATCAATGAGTAATCTGTATGTTTTTCTCTTGAACTTCAATTGGTTGCTGGATTCTCTTGAACTTGCATTGGTTCTACTATCTTAATACTCAGTAAATTGCTCTGGAATGAAATATAGGGAAGCTCTTAGAATAGTAAGAACATGATTGAGAAATTCAATGCTTCTTCCCACAGTATGTGGACAGCACAAGCTCTTCCCATTTCTTTTCATTTTGCTATGTTTACAAAGACACCTTGACATTGACTTCGCAGGTCTAAGGAATGGGTTTACACATGGCTTTTTAACTCGCTGATTTTCAATATCATGTATCCTACACACTCTTTTCTGAGCTTGAGTTTTTAGAATGTCAATGTGAATAATATCTGCAGTAGTTCTTGTGAAGTGTAAATGTGGTCACAGATAGAACATTTCTGCAGTAAAAGCAGGTACTCAAAAGTAAGACCACTTTACATTCTCATTCTGCAATAATTTTCTCTGTGACCCAAAACTTGGTGAATTTCCTTTACAAAAATGTGATAAAATGCATATAACAGGAAGTTCACTGTTTTAACCTTTTGTAAGTATGCAAGTCTGTGGCATTAAAAGTTTCCATTTTTAAGAGACTTGTAAACTTTGCAAATGCAGTGGAACCACCCTGTTTTCTTGTTATTTATACCTTTTGTATATGTTCTTTGAAGAATGTCTGAGGTACCTCTTTTGATGGATATGATTTCTGATTATTTAGCTGAAAAGACTCTGGGTCATAATTCCACAGTGCTGTATAGGTCACCAAAATGCTGTGACAGCTATCTTTATCACTAGTGAAGTGGAACAAATGAAACAGCACAGCGTCACTGCTCTCACTGTGAGACATTCTATTTCTCTGTTTTTACCTGATGAACCTTTTCTCCATGGACTTAAAGAGAACAATTTTCTGATAGATAATTCGGTTCAATGTTTTTCTAATTCAAAACATATCACCCAAGCTCTATTGTCAGGTTAATTCTATAGAAGAAGACTGAAATATGCGTAGTATCTGAAAACTAAGAAATTAAATAAGATTTCCATCAACATATCTAAGACAACAATAAATTCAGGACTGGGACCCAGTCTTTTTTCCACCCACAAACTGCTGTTAGTCATCTTCAGAAATTTACCTGATACATTTTACACAGACAAGTAAATGATTAATGGGCTAGAGAGTTTTTCTGCTAAAAGTCACACAGTTTAACTGTAAGGGTACCCATCGATTGATTTCTTTGACCAAGTTCAATCAAGTCTTACAGAATGGGCCACCATTTCAATGGCATATCTCCTCATCTCTTGTAAACATACAAAAATTTCACTTACACATAAAACTTCAGAAAATATCTTAGGCTTATATTTAGATAACTCTCCACTATTTTGCTATTTTAATGCCTCTAATTTCCTTAATATGCAATTGTAGCCAAGATTAGAAAACAACCCAGAATGTTTTGTGTTTTTTCATTGTGAAATGATGATTGAAAGTCTAACTATCTATGTCTCTGGCCTAAAAAGCAAACTGATGGTGCTTTTTTAGAAATCTGGTAATTGCTGTGTCACAAACTGAAACACTTTAACAGGCATCTGTGAAGAGGTAGCCTTGACACTAGATTCAAATGGACCACCAAGTCCTTCTCAAGTATTTTCCATTAAAAATTTTAGGACAGAAAACTTGATTATTAGCATCTGCAATGATACAAATTAACTGCAGCCTAAGCTTCCTCGTACCACTGCAGTGTCTTTCTTCCCTTCTATTTTGGACCCTAAGTATTTCTAGTTTGTGTGTTTATACATTGTACTAAACAATATTTTCTCTGTAATAGTTGGCATTTTTAGGTATGTTATATTGCCAGATTTCTTGTAACATACCTCTTTTTGAGTGAAAATTAATTTTTCTGATGCAACTCGAGATCTAAATTTGCCTTGTCTTTTACATATTCAAGTTAGTTACATTCCTCTAATTTCAGTGATGTGTATGTTCACATGTAAATATTAATCAACAAGAATGCAAAATAATCACACCAATATGCTATAAACATCATCATATTTTCATACTTTTTCTCAATATTTTTCAATGTGTTCTAAAATTATACAGTTTTGAATACATTTTTCCATCCATATACTCAGTGTTCACTTTTTAATTCAATCATTAGCTTGGTAATTGTTTATTAAAAACTTTCTGTGTTCTTTGCATTCTAATTATACAGGGAATCCAAAGATTTTTTTAAAAAAAGAATTTCACATTCATTAAGTAAAACACATTTGTGTAGCTTTTAGATTTTTATTTTTATTAATATATGCTTGCAGTGTATAGTGATTACACTCATCATGAATTGGTACATGTATAACAAATCTTAATTCTTTTTATCACTGTCTTCTCTGTTCTTTCCTCCTTTTCTCCATCTCCTGGTTGTGCATTTTTATTACAGCTATTTTTATATTTAAGTGATCACTCTTCAATATTAAAAATTAGCATGGCATGATATTACTGTGACTCTGTAATCAATTATTATTAAACAGGTTATAAAATGTACTTGGTTACTTGTAGTAAATATAGCTAGTAATAAAGTTGTGTGTCAGAGTATAGATGATATAACAAAATAAGATGATAAATCAATCAAATTCATAAGAAGATAAATCAATGTGTGTGTACAAGGAGCAAATTTCAAGATGTGCCTTCTATAAAGTTATGGAATCAGACAAGGACTTTTGCAATTTTTTTTTTAAATGATCTACACTAAAAGCAATTGCCCCCTGGCTCTACTTTTAGTCAATATCTTTTATCACAAAGTTATTTTTGGCCTGCTGTTCACAGTCATATGTCTTTCTGCATCTGAAATATATTTCCTCGATTGGCTTCAATAATAAAATTGGCATGTACTTTTGTTTTTTCTGTTTATAGTTATTTTTAAAAGTGAAGTTTTGATCACATTGAGACTCTTGACTGGCGTTCTCTCAAACTGACCTAGACTAACAAGTCAATATTACCTACATGCTGCCACATGCTTATGTCAATATCAACCATGAATCTTGGTGTTTTCTATATTTTTATATATTTTGACAAACAAAGAAAGCTTGTAGGATCATTTTACTTCTATAACTGAACATTTTTACCATACACTTTCATATTCTTTTGACTTTCTTGTTTCTGCACATTTTACCAAATAAATTTGCATTTACCTACACTTGTACCTTGAACAATTTACAAATTAAGATGAAACACAACAATGTAGGCAAAATTTGAAAAGTATAAACATTGCACTGCATCATGAGAGAAAAAAATACTTGGTTCACGGATAATGAACTGCAGGAAACAACGTTGATTTCCAGTTCTCCACAGGCTTCACTGCTAAACAACAAGAAAATGAAGATATTAGAATAGTGCATAAAATGAGATTATATTCTACACTCAGACATGCAGGGACGCCTAACAGACATCTGGTACCAGATTTTCATTGCTAGTCCTTGGCAGGGATAGCTGTGGACTTTCAAGTGAGCCTCTGATAACACATTCCACTGAGATAAAATGCACTGTAAAATGCAACATAGACTTCTTTAGAATTCTATTTTCCCTTCAAAGAAGTGTAAGTGTATATTTCTGTATCAATAAATCATTGCTTCTAGAGTTAAAGAATAATGTTTTCAAAAATACAAATGAACAAGCTCTATACTTCCAAAGTTTTTCTCAAAGAATATCTGATGAGATTTACTATATAAGATAGATTAAAAACCCTAAGATATTTAGTTGAGAAAAATCATTGAAAACTGTATAATTTTGATATAAATTTGATTAGATTTCTGAAGGCATTATTACAAGGCCCAACTTTAAACTAAAGGACCTCAATTTTTGTGAGATTTGTAATGTAATATTCTGTAAAATGCTATCTGATATCAATATTAAATGAAATACTAGGATTAACTTTTTTTTTTCTGTTTTTACAGGCCTATGAGGGAAAATTCTAACATGGACTGGAGTAACAGGTTTTAGAGAAGGCAGATTGCATAAAGTTCTGGTTCCACCTCTTGCTGATGGTGGCTACAGTATGCCATCTTTACCACTCCTAGATTCCTCATTAGTAAAATAAAATTAGGGATAACTATGTGAATAATTGCTCTAAAGTTTAAGTAGGTTGACATCAATAGTCACTTAGTGAATAATCCTCTTGTAGAGAAGGTCATGTAGGATTTTCATATTGGTTATTTGTGTTGTGACAACATGACAAATGAGAAAAAGTGGGCTGCTGCTGGAGAGGGGACAGCCAGACCCAAGCCTCTCTTTGAGAGTCCGCACCATTCCTAGACTGTGGAGGGAGAGAACAAGGTCTCACCAGGAAGTGATCCCCGCCGGGAAACCATATCATTTTCACTGTTTTGTTGGGTTGAGTTTTATTCTCTTTTGTTTTGTTTGATTATGTTAACTCTGATGGCATGAGCAGCTGTTTAAAACATATCAAGACATATTATGGTAGCCATTTTGGATGTACTATTAGTTTATTTTGAAGTCCTTTATTGTATTCAGTTTTGTTTTTATTGTTTCTAATCTATTCTGTTCTGTTCAATTTTTACTATGTCTGAAGGTAACTGCAGCTATTTTGAAGACAACAAATGGCAGTATGGTAACTATTGCTGATTTTGTAAGGTTTTAAAGTCCTGTATCATGTATGCTGGTTTATTTTGATTGGTTTTATTGTTCTATTTTCCTTGGTTTTATCTTTTTTAAAATTAAAAAAAAGAGAAATGAGAAAAAAGATCATGTCAGTGTATGTTTCTCAGATACATTATTTTTCTGTATCATCTGGTAAAGGATACAGAGAAACACCCTTTGTGGCTATAAGAAAGTGTAGGAGTAGTTTTTCACATACTTTTCTTAATGCTTTGTTTCATATTATCTCTATTATTGTTGTTATAATTAGCTGGAGTATATAAAATTTGATAGTATTATCTGGGGATAACAGAAGCACTAAATTTAAAGAAAATATTATTCATTATTCTTAAGCTTGCTAAAGGCTATCAAATTCCTCTAGGGAAACTAAAATTATTTCTTTCCATTTGTGATAGACTCCACATACTGACTCCTGATGGAGGTCAGAAGAACATAAAATCTACACATAATGAACTCCTTTATTTTTATTGAGATACCTCAAGGGATTCTGTATCTAATTCTATGTACATAACTTTGTTTTACCATATAAGTAGCTTAAGTGTTTCAGAAAGGTGATGGGAACATCATGCATCACATATAAATAAACCCTAAGAATGCAGCAACAATAATCCTGCAAAAGTATGGATATTTTGAAGAGGAGCACAAATAACTTAGCTATTGACCTTATATTATCAAAAAGTGTTTCAATGGAATGGTATATATATCTGAGTGTTAATTTATATGTGCCTACAAGGGTCAGCCATGTGGTGCCCAAATATTTAGTGGAATATTAGCCTTGGTGTTTCAGTGAGGATGTTTTCAGAGTGGTAGCCTGAGGAAAACAGATTGCTCCCCATAATGTGGGTTTGATCAATTAAAGAATGTGTTGATTATTTTTCTCTTGTTGCTGAGACAAAATACTTGATGCCCAAAATGAAGGAAGGAAAGGTTTATCTAACTTACAGCTTTTTGAGGTTTTAGTCCGTACTCAGCTGGCTCTAAGGCAGGGTGGTGTGGTTGAGGCGCAAGCGACAAGAGTGAAAAAGACAAAAAATGGCTAAGTGTGTCTCCTGTCCTTTCTTATACCATATGCCATTTACCTGCCCCCAAGCAGGTGCAGCACTCACAAGGCCAATCCCAGCACTAGACAATGAACCAATCACAAACACTAGCTGCGCCATCTCCATGACTGCATGAAGGTTAGGGGCCATTCAAAATCAAATCATAACAAAGGGCAAAAGGCTTTTCCTTTCCCCCAAATAAGAGAGAATGTTTCTATGTAACATTTTCTAACTGGGACATAAACTCTTCCTGACTCTGCAATAGCTGCTGACCTTTGGACTTGAATTGAGACACTCATCACAAATTTCAGTTTTCTTTCTTGAACAGGGACATCAGTTTTACAGATTTCATACTTGTAGCCTCTGTAACTATGTGATATATAATATAATGTATATCACAATATTTATCAAACAATTCAGAAAATTTTCCAAAATATCAAGTATATACATAGAGTGCATGTATTGAAATGCTTCAGAAACTTTAGCATTTACTGATTCAAAAATGAATGACTCTGGAAATCAGACTTTAAAATGTTATAAAATGATCATATATGATTTTATACATATTGGGAAAAGGTTTGCTTTTCTTTTGGAAAGATGCAGACTTTGTCATCTAGAAGAAACAGACTTAATTTAACATGATAATATGGACACAATGACATATTTCCATTTATTTCTTTACATATAACACCTAAAATAATATTGTATGGCTTATATTTTAATTCCCTGAAGTTAGTCAGTTTTCTTGGCTTAAAGAGACTGGGCAACATACACTAAAATGACACCACAATTATCATCACTGAATTTTAGAAGAGTGTATTTCTAAATAACTTTTTTCTTGGCTTTCCACATTATGAACCAAGAATTCCTTCAGGCAGAGCCGGTGAAAGTGCGTGAGTCCCCATAAGACCACAGCCCTCAGGAGTTTCTCACTTTCCTGTTAAGCTACATTCAGCTTTTAGCCACTGATCAAAGCTATCGTTTTAACTGTGACCACCGGTGTATGGCTTCTGTGGCTTGTGCTCTGCATAGACTCTTGGCTAAGATTCACAAAATTAATCCAACTCTGCAGATTTCAGAGTGGTATTTTACTCTGTAACCTCAGTTCTTATGCAACAAAGAACAACTTATTTTCAAGTGTTTTTTTTTTTCTTTTTCAGATTTCTGTTAGCTGCTGGGATGCATGTGGAGATTTACTTCTTGACATGCTTATTTTACTATTTCTAGATTTTTCTTTCTTTACATCTTTTAGAAAGTAGAATGTCATTTTTTTGTAAGTAGAGTTTAATACTATATGACAATATAATGTATGGTGCAAATTAGGGCATATTTGGAAAGGAAAAAAGGGTACTTTTAAGACCAATTAAGAGAAGAGCGTTTCCTGAGATCCGTGCCATGCTGGAACTTGGGGCACCGAGCCAACCAGTAAGCTGCCTTCCACCCTGGTAAGTGACTGTCGTCTGGCAAGCCGTGGCCACCCCAGGGCGGAGAAACAAGAAGCAAGAGTGTTTCCTGAGATCCGCGCCATGCTGGAACTTGGGGCACCGAGCCAACCAGTAAGCTGCCTTCCACCCTGATAAGTGACTGTGGTCTGGCAAGCTGCGGCCATCCCAGGGTGGGGAAACAAAAAGCAAGAGCATTTCCTGAGATCCGTGCCATGCTGGAACTTAGGGTGCCGAGCCAACCAGTAAGCAGCCTACTGCTTACTGGGGTGCGGGCTTGGAATCGAACATACCACACACACACACACCCCCAGTTAACAATTGGGATCCAGGAATTTGGGTATCTCTTAGTAGATGACCATATTTGGTATAGCAAGTCGGGGGAGTTCCCTTCTACTAGCTCTGAAGGCAGATATTTTTATGGCCGTTTTGCTCTGTCCTGATTAACGGTGTTGCTCTATTCAATACTCTGTGTTGATGTGTTCTATAATGTTGTGTATTTCTTTGATTTTGCTGTACCTAGTAGAAGAACAACTATTGTGAAGACAACAAGATATACATTGTTGCCTGTTACTGTTGTCCTGGTGACCTGCTGTGATGTTCTGTGCCAATTTCACTATACTGTCTCAATTGGCTTTATTCCATCCTTTTTTTTCTGTTTGCAGCCTCACTGTGTGTTCACTTTGTATGCCTTAATTTTGTAACATGAACAACTATTTCTGGGAGGACAGTATGTGGTTTGTCAACTAGTAATTTATGGTTTTTTTGAGGTTTTGTATTGTTTCTACCCTTTTTTTCTGTATTGCTTTTCTTTTTCTCTTTAAATAAAATTTAAGAAAAAAAGACCAATTAAGAAGTATCAGCATAAATGGATCCTGCAAGCTGTGAGAAGACTGTCCTTGTTTTTATATGTGAATGACAATTTTCTTGATCATGTAAGTATGATATTCAGCAATTTTGTAAAGAAGATTATATTTTTTGTCATTGAATTTTGGAAACTGAAAGCCTGACTATAGACTGATTTTTTTTCCTGTAAGTAAGTGAATTATTTTCCTATTATCTACAGGTTTTTATACTTGAAGTTTACTAACTTCATCAGGATATATTTAGTAATGAATCATTTTGTATCATTTTTTTCCTGGAATACAGTTTCTTTATTTGATTTATCAGAACAATTATTTATGTATGTGTGCATGTATATGTGAGTGTATTTAAATTTATCTTTGTTCTTTCTGCTTATTTTCATTTCTCATGAATATAAGTTAAGCATATTTGGGCCCTCCTTTTATTTTATGTGTATAACATTTTTATCTGTTATTTTTAGTTTTAATTTTAGTTTGTTCCATGGCACTTTTTAAAGACACTGTGTGTGGCCTTTGTGAAATTGCTTTCATTTCAACTTTATTGATCATTTTATTTCTTGCTAGTTGTTTTCTCTGTGTCTGGCAGATCATATCTATTCTCTTTATATTGCTTATCATCTTTAATATCCTGCATTCTGTCTTTGAGAAAAAGTTTTCCCACATATCTAACTTGTGATAATGTGGTTGCAAGTAGAAAGAAACATACATCTGATTTGGGGAGTTAAATACTCTTCCAAAGTTTTCAGTTAAAAATATATTTCTGGATTGGCCTACAATTGGTTCCTATATGGTCATTATTTTCCTGTAATAGGACAGTTCTATTCAAGTCAACACTGCAGAAGAATTATGCAGAAGATTAAGAGGTTCAAGTAGGGAACGTTACTTTGTAATATTTTTCTTTAATAATGTTCCCTAACTTCATGACATCTTAATCCCAGAGGCATAAACCTCCTTCACTTTCCCAATCTACAATGAGTTTGGTAAGTGTAACCATTAACTGTGAATTTTCAGCTTCATTTCATTAAGAAAAGCCTGTACCTTAGCAGACCACCCATCTTGGTGAGTCTTGGTAGGTTAAAGACTTGTGACTTTGCACACTACATATGGTCCATTCCCTATTCTTAGCCACTGCTTGCCTGCTCTGCTTTCAGGCTGCCATGAACTAAACAACTTTGCTACAACAAAGGGTTTTACCACCATGTTTCTGCCTTGGAGCTTGCAGACCATGTGCTGAATCTCCTGAAAACTGAAATCATGGGCCACATTAAGTCTTTTTTCTTTCAAACTGTGGGTTTTGGATATTGTGCCTCAGAGAAAAAAGCTGACTGGTACAGTGTGACTATAGTGGACATGTCAATTTATTTGTATAGTTGCAGTGATTTACAATCTACATTTGCTTAGCTCTCTCTGGTCAGTACCAGGAAGCAGGCTATGCTTTTCCTTCTTTATCTTTCCTTCATATCTTTCTGTCAGTCAGCAACTTGTGAACATTTGAGTTGTAAACTTTCACAGACACTAACAGACCTCACATTATGAACATTCGTAGATGTGAGCAAATCACAGAAGTAGCTCAGGTGTCTGCGGGACATTGTCATACTTGTGCTGCTGTGTGCTTATTACACACTGTCACACAGTGTTTCTGTGTGTTTTTTATTGCTTTACATTCTATATTTGTGTCAAAAGTGTGTAAAACTGACATTGTTGAACCTACAAATGAAGCTGACTTATGAACATTCTTCGATAAAAGAACTCATTTGTAAGTTGGGTACTTGCTGTACTATACTAAAATCATGTAATGGTATTTCTTGTTTCTTTTATAGAGTACCATTGTACTTAGATCAAAGATAAATCAGATAAGCCTTCCACGATCAATTTTTAGAAAAATTTGTGTCCTAGCTGAGGCCAAGAAGATATCAGTTCTATGTAATCATTTGAATTTGGGCACAAATATTGTTTTATTTTACAGATGTTGGTTTTTTTATTGTGATTTTCAGTTGCTATCATTTTCTTCTCTTATTTATTATCAGTGAGTTTTAGAAAGGAAATAAAAATATCTCTTCTATATTTTCAACATTAAGGGAAGGTCTAGGTAAGGACTTTTAATATCCTGCAATATATCTCCATCCAATATGTCCCCATCCACACTGAATTAATAAAGAGTTAAGCAGAAATAGTGACTCTTCAAAGTCCCTAGCCTTTCTATTCTGACCAAAAAGCACTTAGTTCTTTAAAGATGTGAAGTATTTATAAGCCCTTATGTCTCTTTCCAGAAAGCCACTACATTTATAAGCATACACTATCAAAAAATATTAATAAATGTATAGGTTACAGGGATTACTTGCATATTATTAATATTAGCATTTATTAACATACAATTAACTAATTAATAAAACACATACTTATTCCATTAATATTCTATTAAATAAACAATAATTTATTTAATGAATATGTTTATGTATATAACTTCTTTCAGTATTCAGATGTTATCACTGTGCATTGAACAGTTTCACATTTATATGGGAAAATTTCATAATTCATAGGTATTATTTTAAAATACTTATACATATAAATACCTAACCACTATTAAAACTACCTTAGAGGGCCAGAGATTTAGCTAAGCAGTATAAGCACCTGCCTGGCGAGTGCTAGGTCTTGAGTTTGAGCCCCAGTGTTTAAAAAAAAAACACCCAAAAAACTGCCTTAGAATTTTTTCTACTGTGAATTGTGAGACAAACATGTAAGAAATTTAAAAAGCTGTACAGAGAGAAGAAATAATGCATTGCAATGGTTTATTTTATAGCTATTTTATGAAAATAAAATCTGTAGTTACCTCCAAGAACATTAAAAAACACTAAACCCCAATCCTAATAAAGATTACTTTTAACTCATTTCAAAGGTACTGTCACTTTCAAGATACTTTTGTTGATTACTTGCAACAAACGCACATCACATGTAATTATGACACAACCTATGGAGTGATGAAAATTCATTTAATAAATGATAAAAAGAACATGTCTTTCCACAATGTTATCACAGATGAATTGAGGAAGTTAATCAAGTTTCTGTACATGTCAGACAGGTAAAAGACAGCCTCCTTCAGAAGACTCAATCCTTACACTCTGTTCATTTTTTTAAAAAAATTCCTCATTTATGACAGCCATAGGAATCCCAAACTCAAACTCTTCACAAGTTTAACTGAAATTATTTCTCTGCACAAAGAGAATCAAATATTCATAAGAAACAGCAGTTGTACAAGTCTGGAATATACACCAAGAGTATGTATGTATGTTTTAGAAGGTTGGGAAATTGAACACAGTTTTTAAATAGTGGTTGTGGATTTAACATAAAACTTTAACTGAACATTTACCTGCCCACCAGTCTACAGAACAAAGTTTCACCAAAAGGTAATACTTATAATTTGCTGTATAAAGAAGTAACATGAAAGCACAGAGGAGTGAGGTTCAATGTGACTGTATATTGTGTTAGTATTTATTAAAAAGCTACTATAAGATATATTGAGCACAATGTGAAGAGTCTACCAACCCTCCCAATATAACTTTTAATGACATTCTTGCTAAAAACATACCTGCAATTGTGATTCTATATTCAAAATTGGAACAAAACCAATCTATTTTCAATACAGAAAATTCTATATTCATACATTTATAGAGATAGATAGATAGATAGATAGATAGATAGATAGATTTCCAAGTTTAAACTAACAAATTGGAACTTTAAGCCACACATGGAATCTAGTCATTATCCACTGCATTTGTTTAGTTGATATTAAACATATCCCCTATAAAACTATTGATGAGAAAGGACCATTTTATTGCATCAAAAAGCAGCAGACAAATTCACAGTTCAGTTTCACATTTATATTCTTATAGTTTGGATGTCTGTAAGTAAAGTTCAGAGTTTAAAATATTCTTATAGTGAATATATTAACATATGAATAGTTAATATTAGCAAATATTTTTTGTTCGACACATTCTTCTTGGAGATAATGAAATGATGTATAATTTACCAGTATATTAGTATAAATGATGATCAATTTAAATTGTCATGTAGGCAACCCACTCAGGACCCCTTCTGTCCCTCTTTGGAAGAGAAGCTTTCTTTCTCTCAATAAATATATTCTACTCTAAAAAAAATCTATCATGAAATTCAGGCCTGCAACTCATTGAGTGATGGAGGATTCTATTGATTAGAACCTTCCTGCTGAGTACCCTTCCATTCAGAGTGATTTAGACAAGCTGTGTTGGAATGTGCTTTTGGTACCCGGGACACACAACTGTTACAGTTACCAGGTCTGCGTCATGAGGTGATGTTCAGTTGTTGACCTCATCCACTATTTCCATTTCTGAACACATGGCCAGTTTTTTATTTGTTCATTGAAGTGATCAGTGACATCTGGATGAAAGCGTATCTTGTCTAGGTGGCTGTCCAGGAAAATATGAGCCCCTCAGTGATTATTCACAAAGAACATAACTGTTCTCAGATCCCAGATGCAAGAGGATTATTCATGTATGTCTTTCTTAGGTATTCTTGGCTTCAGCTTTCTGATATGTTCCTTCAAAAACATTATTGACAAAATCATTAACCACTCATCTTGGATCATGATTGATTTATACCTTAGTGCTTTTGCTTTGGAGCAAAGTAAATAGTTACATAAAATTTGGACACTTGGATGTTCATTTCCCATTGCCCCTCAGAGCCTTTTGTGATGGAAACTGAACTGAGGTAACATAACCACACATGGCAGGTGTACATTGTACAGTCACATGTCTAACCAGGCTCGCACATGAGTATCTATATGAAGAGTGAATGATGAGGTAGAATACAGAAGAATTAGTTTCCTTGGGAGTATGAGCTACTAGAAATAGTAATTTAATTGAGCTTTTAAGACCTGTTAAAATATGATTTAAGTAATTATTCATTACATGACTTATGTACTCTCTCTCTCCCTCTCTCTCCCTCTCTCTCTCTCTCTCTCTCTCTCTCTCTCTCT